>JAPYYZ010006777.1:0-11840 GCA_030522705.1 Eretmocerus eremicus | reverse complement strand
ACGCGGGGCCTGGGGACGCTGGGAATCATCTCCAGGAACACGAGCTACCCTCCCGGCCACAAAAAAAATTTCAACTTGGGTCTGACCTGGGTCCACCCGGGAGGGTGCTCGTCATGGAAGTCGTGTTCCTGGAGAGGATGTCTTCGTTGGCGTGGAATCGGTCTAACCTATACTACTCCTAGGATACTACCCTTAATTGTGGAATCCACTCTCTCAGCTATGAGTTTTGTGCATGGTATATCAATACAGTAACTTTTGAAACGACCAAGAGAGGTCTAGCTATGTATTCTATCGTTTACTGTCTTCAGCTACACCCGCCTCTAGATTGTTAAATTTTTCCCATCGTCCGTTATACTGCTGACTGCATTTTCTTGCTCTCTTAGAGTAATTTCTAGGTCTACATACACGAGATCAATGATTTTAACCGTCGAGGGGAATTGATAAAACATCAGATAATCAGATATCAGATTCTGAGCTGATGGATGCCAAAGCCGTGAAATAGCTAGATGAAACCTTTATCAGCTATAATCAAGAAATTTCCGAAGGTCGGTACATATCCCAAGAGCTGCTGGAATCAACGAAGACGGAGAAATACTCACTTGGGCAAATGACCCCAGGGAGAGAGTTGAAATTTTACCACCTGTCAGAGTTGATGGACGTTGCGATCTCTGCATGGCTAATAACAATAACTTCCGACCATCGGGGTTCGCGAGGTACCAACCACTGGAATATCTGCAATTCAAAAACATCAGAAACTCCACCATAATCTCTCGCAAGTTTTTCATGAAAGATGGACTCATTTGTAATCGTTGAATTCCGTACATGGAATCCAAAACTTCTTCACTGCAGTCGATAACTTTCTGACCAAACTAATTTGCAAGCATCAAAAATGCGTATATTGCTAGAATAATGCCTAGCATGAAACATTTCTTCACGAGCGGAGCTTCTCCCTTGGGTATCTGCGATTCAAATATAGTGAGAGAAGAGCGGCGGCCTTGGGAGCCACAGTGGGAGACGCGCAAAGCGATGCGAGTGGGATTGATCACCCCGCTGACAATGCCCATGCAACTTCGTACACTCGATGCCCCGAAGAAGCTGCGGTCGCCGACTCGCCTAGCCTGGATGGCCATTATGGGGACGCCTCGAATGACGGTATCAAGGCAACAGTGGAGCCCTGGAGCCAAGAAGGAATAAAGGAAGGATCGTCGACTGAGGCTACGCCGCGGAACTTCGTAGAGGTTGTTTTGGTTGGAAAGTCATTCTCCGCCTTGTATGATCCAGGCACGCAGGTGTCGATCGTCGGCCCCCAGATAACGCAGTTTTACGAGAAAAGACTGTTCCACAAGTAGAGTGTGCTCAGGGGAGCCTTGGGCAAAACTGTCACGGAGGCTTTGGGCCTCCTTGAAGTGAACCCGGAGATTGATGGTCATTCCCGGACCATCGTTATGGAGGCTGTCAAAGACACCTCGTACGATATGGTATTGGGGATGGATTTTATGAACGCCTGGAAATCGGACTCTCGGAACGCCGATGGCCAATGGAGAGTGCTCCAAGTCCGGTACCGGGATTTCGCCGGGCGTCAGCGAGAGAAGACCGAAAACCGAATTCACGCCGAATGCGCTGGGTTAGTCGTGATGGAAGACGAGGTAAAAGGACGGCTCGAGGAACTCGTGCAAACCATGACCGCCGCGGCAGCCGGCAATGTCGGTCTGACCCATCTCATGCAGCACAAGATCAAGCTTCTGGACGAGACGCCAGTACGCCACAAGCCTAGACGCCTCTCCCCGCGCATGCTAGGAATCGCTACAGAGGAGGTCAAAAAGATGTTGGAACAGAACGTAACCGAGCCCTCCCAAAGCGCCTGCAGCAGTGCACATGTGCTGATACGCAAGTATGATGGGACTTACCGTTTCTGCATAGACTTCCGTGACGTTCACAAAAAGGCGAGAAAAGACGCCTATCCGCTGCCCAACATGGATTTTATCCTCGATAAGTTGCGGAAGGCGAATTACATCACGAAAATCGATCTGAAGGCTGCTTACCACCAGATTTCGATGTTCGAGTGAAGTAAAGATTTACCACCTTCTCGTTACCGGGAGTGGGGGCGTGGAGGTTCCAAGTTATGCCATTTGAGCTGTGTAATGCTCCAGCGACGTTCCAGCCGTTAATAGACAAGCTGAGAGGCCCCGAGTTGGAGCCTTTCGTGTTCTGTTATCTTGATATCATCGCCACCGAGACGTTTGGGGACCATGAAAAATATCTCAAATTGGTATTGGAACGCCTATTAAACGCCAGGGTCCAGATAAATCCGGGTTAATGCCAGATCTGCTGCACAGAAGTCAACTACCTGGGATTTATCTTGGATGCCCAGGGTCTCCGCCCCGACCCAGAGAAGGTGACGCCAGTGAGGGAGGTTCCTCCCCCCAGGAACTTACGCCAACTTCGATCATTCCTAGGAATGGTTGGCTGGTACGCCAGATTGATAGAACATGACGCCGAGCTTAGAATGCCCCTGCTTGAACTGCTTCGAAAAAACACGCCGTGAATTTGGGAGGAATCCCACCAGGAAGTCTTCGGAAAGCTCAAGGAGGCCTTAACCTCGGCTCCTGTCTTAGCCCGACCGGATTTTACTGAGATTTCCACAATACAGTGTGATGCGTCGGGATTTCCATCAGGAGCTGTTCTCACTCAAGAAGACGAAGAGGGTGAATACCCGATTGTGTATTTGAGCCGCAGTCTAACGTCTGCAGAGAAGAATTATACTGCCACAGACCGAGAACTGCTCGCTATGGTATGGTCAATAAAGAGACTGCGTTCTTGCGTTGGAGGGTACAAGTTCCAGGTGATTACCGATCATAGTGCCTTGAAGTGGCTCAAGAATTTGAAAGACCCAACAGGACGTCTGGTGCGCTGAGCGTTGGAGCTCCAGCAATGGGATTTCGAAATCATCCATAGAGCTGGTAAACTCCATAGAGTGCCCGATGCGTTATCACGCCTGCACGAACCGGATGAAGTAGAGCTCGCAGCCGTAGAAGCTACGCCTAGCAAAGTAGCACCCGGGAAAGAATCCTCTGACCTGAAGTGCTCCGCTGATGACGCCCGAAGTGACCCAGAGTACGCGAGCCTGATCGCAAAAGTCCGAAAAAATCCTGATGAGTTCAAGGATTGGCTAGAGGAGGGAGGCTTGCTGTATCATTACCGTGAGAACCCCTTGCTTCATCCTGTCCTTTCTCCCACAGCAGGTAAAATAGCCGGTCGTGTACGTATTAGAGAATCCGTCTGGGCAGCGCACTTCCGATGATCACATCTCGCAGATGAGACGTTGGGTTCCACCGCGAGGAAAGTAGTCGTGTGAACCGGAGCACCAGAAACGCCAGTAGGTGGGTAAACTACACCCCCAGTCAACGCCAAGTAAGGTCAAGTTTTGTATGGATGAGTGCAAACGAGTGCTAAGATGATGTTGCGAGGACGAGTGCGTTTTTCTTTTTTTTGCGTGCGTGAGTGTGGAAATTGTTTTATTGAATTTTCGAATGATAATGGAAACGGTTCCTGTGATGTTTGTTGTTAGTCTTAGCAATGGTATGAATCTTTGATTAAGAGCCCGGGTTGGCGGCGAAGGACGACGGGGTGAATCGGAGCCACGCCCAACCCCTTCTCTTCCGTGCGGGAGAGGGGGAGATATGGAGGGGGTAATGTAACGCGGTGCAATGCAGCCGGCTCCTCGCCGTCCCTTCGTCGTCACCTCGGGCCAGACGGATAGGAAATGATTCGGAAACTTCTTCTGCGAGGTCTGCTCGAGGGACGACGAGAACATCGCAATGGGGCGAAAAAAAAAAACTTAATCTCTTAGTTTTACGTCTCGGCACCTGCTCTTTAGAGCTTTATCCAGACGGCCGCAATGGGGCGAAGTAGGCACCTGTGGCAACAAGGAGCCGCGCTGTTGCCGAGAATGAGCGCCGCCGCCGCTGCCAGGAGGCAGCACCTCTCGGCCCGCGGATTAGTGTAGGTGCACGTGTGCCGGTGAGGCCGAGAGGAAGCCTCGGCGTGCGGCGCGCGGCAGTTGGCCGCAAGCAGCAGCAAGCCGCAGGAAGCAGCGGTAAACAGCAGCAAGCCCTCGGAAATTCTTGGCCATTGGCGACCGTGCGGCGCGTACGGAGCCTTTGCAGCTCGCAATTTTGCGTTCTCGAGAGAGGCCCTGAGAGACGTGCCCAGGGGCAAAGTGGTGCCCAGGAGGAGGTCGGGTAGCGCGAGCCAGCGCTAGACGCGACCCCCAGCAGCAGCTAGAGCGACGGTGAGTGTCTTCTATTGTTCTCCCCGCAGTGCCGTTCCGTACTCCCGCGCCCCGGTCGAGTCGGATTCGTGCCGCGAAGTGCCGCGATTTCGGAGTCACTACGGGAGTGCCGGACGCCACGGAGGTGCTTGTAGCCCGCTCTCGCGCGATAATCGTTCTCCGCCACGTCGCAAGTCTTGGCACCCGGGTGCCTTCACGGCACGGTCCCGTGGTCGCGTGACGCCCTCAAGCTGCCAGCTCGCTCGGGGTAGAGGTAGTTGCGCTGGCCACTACGGCAGTTTGCCGGAAAGCTGCACACCTCACCCCGGCCGTCCGCTGTTCCGTGAGCTCGTAGGAAAGGCGCACCGCTGCGCACGCGGCTGGCCATTTTGGCCTACAAGGCCGCCGTAGTCGGACATGTTTGCGCGCGACAGAGCGGTTTCGGTGCGGGCGGAAATCGCCGCGAAGCCAGCGCCACGCGCGCCGCGCGGAGACTCGTAGAGTCGCAAAAATCGAAGCCAGGGCCGTATATACGCACGCCGGAGCCCCCGGCCAAGGCCGTATATATCGATACGAGTAAGTGGCGCGGGCGCCCCGAGAAGCAACAATGATGATTTCGAGTGACGGTGCACGCCGATTTTGGGACGTATGAAGAAACATTAAATTCTCGGAAAAGTTGTTGCACGGAGTATTGATGGCTTCCGACCACGATAATGTGGCTGGTCCCAGCATCGAGTAATTTAGCAAATAAACGCCTTTTGTAAGTAGCTGCGTATCCTCACACAGCCATGATGGGCTATTCCACCCCTTGTGGCGTGGGAACTTGGCCCATCCCCGATCCGGCCTCATACAAATGAGTGTGACGGGGGGTGAGATTTACCAACCTATATCTATGTATCCCATCCTCCACGTTACAAGATTTTTAATATTCCTGCGACATATAATGAAGTGTCATATGTCAGGGTATTCTCCAAACTCTGGTAACGAAGCGTCCTCTTCAAAATTTCTTGGATCAGACAGTCTTAGTTTGTCCTCTTCTGCGATCCCCTGATTTTGAAATACAGATTCGTTAATAATAATCGAAGAACTCACCTAGTTATGGAAAAGAATCCGCACGTCTGTTGCGTACTCATTATGAAAAGGTTCGCCATCCCAGTCAAGGATACAACAAGTACGTACAAAACAGCACACGAGTGCATTGAAACAATGAATTGATGGTTTTGTTGTTCAAATATGACGTAATCTAAATGGATGAAAACTGGAGATGAGCTTGAAGCGTTTTCAGACGAGAACACAGCATCGACGAGAAGAATTGCCATTGGTGTTGAACTGATTAATAGGCCTAAACTGACAATGTGAACTAAAAGATAGTCTTAGTTATTCTATACATCTTTATGTTTGAGGTGCTTGTAGTATTAAATATAGAGGTTCCATGTTTTATGTTCCGCGATGACTAATCATCTGATTTCATTCGCAGCTCATCACTGATCCTTGGGTCTTTAAACAAAGATTTTGCGAAATGAAAAAAAAAGAAATGTAACAGCCAAAGAGAGAATATTATGAGGATCTTGGCCAAATAGTCGTTGATCATTTGAAATTCGTCTTATGCACGTCTTCTGATCTCGACTCCTCAACCTAAAATTTCCCCCTAACTGAAACGTAGCTTCACGTACCAAAATTACTCAATTTGAAATTGATGGCCTTGACGAGTATATCCATGTAACATCCAAATAGTTTCTGAATTCATATTTTGAAAGCTCCCCGGAGTTCTTTAATACCTAATCGGTTTAGGAGATTTTGGAAGAACTTCACGAATCTCCTACGTTCTGCAATCCTCTATCTGAGAGGGTCTTTTTCATTATTTGCTCACGAGTGGAACTTCTTCCACAATCCCCAACCTTTATCGGAATGAAATTCTCAACTAATGAGTTGGTCGTCTGTTTCTTCAAGGGGTTCTAGCACCCATCCTTAAAATTACGAATAGTGAATCGCTGTTACCTGTGAAACCCAAACAGATGATGTATCCCATGCTCGAAAATCGTAGGAAATTTTTTTTCTCGGCTGTATCTGAGAGGTTTTGCCAAGTTCTCAATATATGTCGACGTAGTTCTTCCAGCTATATGTTGAAACATCAAAGTGAACGATTGATAGTTGGATAATATTTTCCATATTCAGCTTTATGACCGACGATGCGTCTGAAGTTATGAGTATAAATTGGAAATACCTTTGAGACCTCAATGTACGCTATAAAATAGCAAGTTGAGAAAGTGAGCAATAAAATCGAAACAGTTAGGTTTTCTAGCACAGAATCATAATCTTGGCCCCATTCCTTGATCAAAAATAAGACCTGAAAAACGAAAACTGTTAGATGAGATATTGAATGGCAATCAATTTTAACGCAAGAGCACTGAACAATCTTTCATTCTCCAGCACCCGAGTCAATATTTTAATGATTTTCGAAGTTCCTATGTATGATTTGGAGTTATAGATATTTTTCTATCTTTCCTTGTTTTTCCAAAACGCACGGTATTGCTCTAGTCAGTTGAGCTTACTGCCTGATATTTTCATTGTACTGTGAGTGATATTCCAATGTAACAAGTGGGAAAAAATGCGCGGCCGAGCCACGGGAAGCGTTCATCCAAGATCTTAGCATTTGGGTCTTAATTGGCACACTGCCATCAATGGGTACAAGTATCTAGTAACAATGAATAATTGTCTCTCGGCAGCTATGGGTTGTGGTTCGTGGCTCTCTTCGATATTACAGAGAATAAGATAGAGGTATATGTATGGAGGTCTGCTACTCACAATCGGTATAATCGCCAAGATAAGGATAGTCTCATGAATGCTAAATATTATGATATTCTTGAGAGATGACTGGTCTGCCCATAGTCTTGCGAACTCCGAGAGGATTTTGGTTTGTCTGCCATAAATATGTTCATGGAAGTCCAATTCATACGATTTCGTCAAGTGAGCAATGCAACGATGAATCTTTGTCATTATCAAGCGCATTTTCACAATTTCTTCTTGAATTCTATCTCGCAGACTCAATATTTGAAATTCCCTTAGAATTTGTCTCTCTTCAAAATTCGCATGTGTGATACATTTCAACAATGTTATTTGTAATTAATCAGTTGAGCAATCGGGCGTCACGGACAATGAACATAAAATTCAGGTATGATAATACTACCAAGTCTTATCATGGAGTGACCGACCGTCTCTCCCAAGATTATGAACTAGAAGAGTTCGAAACAAGATATTATTCCAACTAGTAAAGTCATGTGCTACTTCCACAGTGAGAGAAGAAGTCACATGGTTTGAGCGGAGCAACGTAATTGATATACGTCGCTCCCTCAAAAGTGCAAGATACTAGATTCTAATTCACACCTCAGACATCGTGAATATGATAAATTCTATCCCACGTCGGAATTCCATTGTCGAGCAAATACTGAAAATGACGGAGGCGTTATCAATATTGTTTGAATAATACAACGCGTTGAACATTGAGAGTCACTGTTTGACTTTCTATTCATCGTCTGTGCATATGATGCATGAATATTTTGGGGTAACCTTGGAGTTACGCGGTCGAATTTGTGTATATGCTCTTTCTCAATCCAATAAACTGGATCGTGTATTTTTATTGGGAATTCTATACGATGGATGGACATCTCTGGTACAAATAGGACGTGACCTTGGAGATTGGCCAAAAAGCTCTGTTACCATTCCCCGCGATGATAGTGGTTACAATTGACCAGGAAAGTGTTGGGGATCTCTGTCACGGATTCGTCTGAAACTGCGGCCATAGTCTCCCTTCGACGCCGAAAGTGACATCCAAAGCCGCTCCGACTATTGCCCACAGTAATCATTTTCTGAATATACTCCAGAATGTCAGTACAACCGATAGACGCCTGTATTGAAGAGTGATGTCTATGGATATATTTGCAATGCTAATTGGTAGGGTACATCTTGAGAACGATTGGGCAATAGACACTTCTCCCTTGGATTTTATCTTCTAGAATAATGGGAACTATTCCCAAAGTCTTAGCCTAATCCGTATTCCGGTTACCTGAAATTCTCCTAGTGAGTGAGGATTGAAATATGTAGTATATCTACGGCCTGTGCGCTTACGCTTATTTCGAGCGCTAGAATAATTTATCTCCCTCGCTTTACTTGGGAGGTAAGTTCTCAGTGGCCGAGACAGCGGTGCGAGCACGAAACGGATATAATTTTAGAATCCCAAAATCGTGTTCAAAGGTGGCATGTACTGTTTGAATGTATTGGTGGAGAATATTATTCATCCTATGTGTTTCTTCCTTTCCACGATTCCTTTCGACTACCCCAACGAAAGAAAACGAAGATTTTCCCGTTTGAATCATCCAGATACGTGCAAAATTCAGCCAACGAGAGATTTTGCCATTTTAATGTACGTTTCGCCCCACTGTGCGCCGCATAGAAAGGTGTTCTCATATTTCTCGAATACCTTGGCGATTTGGAAGAAGTGACGAGAAGACGAATTTTCTATGTATACTGGAATCTACATTCGTCTTTCCCTCTTTTGGTCCAAATCGCTAGGATATTCGAGGAGTGAAGCATAATATAGGGTGTTACCTTACTCCGCATCTTTCCGTCCCCGGGCTGTAACGCGTATAAATCGTATCGCGACGCGTATCGAGCATATCGTGAGGTGTATTTAGTGTATCGCTGCGGCGTATCGGATGTATCGCATGGATTCTTCCAATATTTGTTTTCGTGCGGAGTCATAACCCACATTGGCTAAGTGTTTGCCATCTGCTCTCCCTACGTTTGCAGGAACAGTGGAATTGGTGGTGAATTGGTGATTAGTGGCAGTAAGTTTTGCGGCTGCGTCATAAAAATTGTGACAGCCCGATAGAACTCATTTAGTACCTCTGCGACACGACCTGGACATTCCAGTGTCGCTGGTCGGGTCTCACTGTGCGATCGTCAGCCGTGTGAGATCCCATGCACACGGCGACTAGGCTGTCGCGCAATTTTTGAATAACGGCACTGGGTGAAAGTTGCGGCAAGCGCAGCTTTCGCGAGGACTGCGGCGAGAGTTGTGGCAGCTCGACAGGGAAGTTGCAAGCATGAGATTTTACCACAAGAGTTACTCAGCTCACGTGCGCTGAGCTGGTCCAGGATTGATTTAGTCTAGCTCTCAAGCCGGGCTGAGCGCGTGAACAGCTGTTCCCAAGTGTCCGTTGACTATGAGTTCTGCTATTAGACAGCTTGTGCGACTGCTGGCCGCAAGTTCGGCATTTTTAGTTGGGACAAGTTCTCTTAAATCAAAAGATCATGGAATTTTATGAATGTGTGACTTGTTGCGAATGCCATTCGACGCAGGACCGATTGATAATTTAGTTTTGAAAGAGGTAATCCTTCAAATAAGATTTTGCCGTGTGAATGTGGCGCCATTCGCGCCAACCCACCTCGATTACAAGAAAATTTTAGAGTTCAATCGTCTGTTAACACGAGCAGGCTTTTGCTCATGCTAGATGGAATGTGGAGGAATGGAGGAGGGATAGCTTGGGAGAGAGGGCTGATGAGAAAGATAATCGAAGGAATCTGTAGGAACTACAGATCCTTGCCCCCTCCCCCGCCCCTCCCCCGTGAGACGATTCGCACATCACTTTAATCCGTCTCAATATTCTCCAACGTACCTTAACCCATTTTGAAGCTTCTTTCAAGACTTTTGAAATGGGCATGGTTACGTCTAGTTTGAACGAACTGAACTTGAATTATTCCAAATTCATAAAAATGCATGAAACGACCCATATCGAGCTAGTGAACGCAAAGATTGATTCTGATTGGACCAAATCACTCATTTTCTCGATTTCTGACTAACAAATATGAAAAAATTCACGGCAAGGTCTATCGTTGCGCATTCTTGAGATTCGTACATTGGGGCAAGTTGGGTACAGGGGGTAAGCTGGGTACACTTACCTCATGATCTTCAGGCGAACTAATTTTTTCCCATCTCATACAATTCTGATATCAGATTTCCAAATAACTATTGTCGTTCACTCTATTCATATTGTTTTGGTACAATTGTATGTACAACACCCATGATGAGGGGTCGAGACCCGCCGCAGCGAACGTGTTGAATTGACTCACTAAACCTTGATGGGGATATTATTTCCCCTCGATCGTAATAGAACCATTAGTACGCCACAGGGAATACTCCCGATTTTACGAATTAGAATCCCTCGCGCAGAAACTCACCTAGTTATGAGAAAGAATCCACATGTGTGTTCCTCATTGATGATAGATTCCCCACTAGGTCCGGACAGGATTATACAAAGTACAAATTAAACGACAGTCATGTGGAGTGAAGCCAGATAGTAGTGAGACATGTATGATTATAAGATGTGATCCGGAACCATTATTTGGCGCGGAAATCTAGAACCATTACAGCAAGGAAGCTACTATTGGGGCTGAGCTGACTGACGAAACTTATGACTGTATAAGCTGGAAAATTTGATCATGAAAAAATGTATCATCATGTAGTTGTCAGATGACTGCATGATTGAAAAAAATTTTCCCTGTACTTCAATCATGTTGACACTTTCCTGTTATCTTCTCACGGCGATGCGGGAGCTGTGCACGCTGGACTTTGGGATCAGCTTACGCGAAAACTTCAATAATTTAACTCAAACGAGGCATTGACAAATACTTGGTATTGTCTTACTTGTATATTTCAACTCGTCGTTTGGCTCAAATCGAAATTCTATTCGAGTAAAATGACCCCAAATGTCTGCCTATTTGACAGGTTAGGAAGTACTTACTTGCGATCAAGTCATTCCCATTTTGTTCGAATATTTTTTCGATTTGGGCTCAACGACGAGTGGCGAAATCCAGCTTAGACGATAACAAGTATTCGTCAACTCTTCATTTGAGCCGAATCGTTGAATTTTTTGCAGAAGTCGATCCCAAAGTTCCATCTTGGCGAAGCACGGCTCCTGCACCACCTCATGCTCGTATTTTAGATTTTGGAGGGATTCCAGCTTCAGGCGATTCACTTCATACATCAAGTCTCCCACTTCCGCGTGCGGGTCAGCCGAGTTCCAAGAATTGTTGAGTGAGGTCTGTCAATTTTCCAGATTCAATCGAGAAATTGTACGGATCCCCATCAGTAGTTCCGCGAATATCGTGGAAGTTAGCCGCAGTAAGTTAGCCGCAGTGAACGTTACCATGCAAAAACGCGATCTGAGATCTTGTCCATTGATAAAACCAATTGGAAAGTGAAGGTACAGTATATGGCTGTCATTTCAGAGCATTTTTGAGCAGCTTCGAATATGCAGGAGCTCAGAAACGGTGGTTTTTGGGAGCAAAATGCGACTTTTGAGGGAAATTTGAGGGTTTCAGCGAGAATGACTCCGTTCTCGGATCTTGTCCACTCATAAAACCACCCAGAAAATGTAGCTATGAGGGGGAGCTACAATCTCCGTACTTTTTCAAGCGTCTCCGAATATGCAGAAGTTCAGGATCGATGGATTTTGGGGGGGAAATTATCCGAATTTTGAGAAACTTTTGGCGATTAGCGAGTATACCCGCT
>JAPYYZ010006770.1:0-12537 GCA_030522705.1 Eretmocerus eremicus | reverse complement strand
CGTTGAGGACACAGGAATGGACGAGCTCGTGTGTGCGAGCCTCGTGAGTAAGACAAATTGGACGAGACAATGGCTAATAATCATCGATGCCAAGTGGAAAATGGTGATCACTTGGTGGACGAGTTTCGAGAAGTATGTCACTTGTCTTGATATGGAGTTCATTGATCATACTGTCAAATTTCAGAAATGATTGTCGAAAAGCAACTAGTGCAATTGTAAAAAAACATCTATTGCCACACTGAATTTGAAAAAACTCATATTCATGGGTCATCAACTACAAAGCAACAGAAACTGATTCTACAGTATTCTACTTGCGAATCAGCTTACTCATGCCATAAGTGAGAATGATTTAGCCACAAAATGGTCCTGTTTCGAATCATTAGATTGTTCAAATCATCAGCATGAACGGACAATTCGTGAGAAATCGAAGTATTATATAAGGTTTGGGTCAGGGAAATATAAGCTTACGCGACTCAACATCTTAGAGATACAAAAAATGAAACGTCTTTCATCACTCAACACATAATTTCGCATCTTCTTGCAAGATCAACTACCAGACCAAAAAAAATCTGCGTAGCGTCGCAGTCCCAAGGATTGGGAACTCCCAGAGATAGGGTGTTTGAAACCTGGCGCAATCTTCTTATGAGCAACATAGTTTACCCCAGATCTCTCCCGTGGGACTGTTTTGCTGGCTGGTTGAGGGGGCCCGTCAGTCTCTCCCGATTGAGATCATTCTCTGGGAGTACATTCTCTGATATCTGGAGCCGGCTTGAAAAGTCGTCGTAACGATGAAGATAGATACATATCAAACAAAGCACTTTGATAAACGGGAACAATCAAAAACTGTCATGGAAGGCTTCAACTGAATATAAGAGTATTAAAGTAATGACTATTGTCACAATTGATCTGGGAGAAATCAAAACATTACTCAGTTTGGTTACATGCGTAAGGCACTTCTTCATGATCACACGTGTGAAATGCACTGCATTTCAAGCATTCTTGTTGAGGGAAAGAAGATTCATTCACGCGACTGATTCCCCGTTTGCATACGAATGTGATAGATTTGCTATGAGCAAAATTTCCAATCAGCACTTCCACAAACTTTTCGTAAGTTTTTAACGTTTGACTATATTATTCAAATGGTATCAGGAAGATCTTGAGTGCGAAAACAATTAAATTGTAATAATTAAAAAAAAAGAGTGAAAAGATCGTAAGACGAATGTTACATGCCAGCAAGATTCAATAGGAAAAGTTACTTTGCAGGTTCCTGGAGATGCTTCTCTGTATCGACCATTCCCTTGGAATTTGCAGATTCTGTGTGATGGACTATGTCTTCAGATTTTGAAATTTAAAAGAATACCGAATGTAGTACATTCTCATTGTACCCTTTACTGATCTTTCTGTCTTGATGGTTAGTAATACGCTAAATGTGCGGTCTGTGGTTAAAAATCAACAATAAAGAGACAGAATGTGAGTTCTATGCTCTATTTCCAAAGTTTCAACAAACTACAGTCAGTTCTTGCTTGGTAATGATGAAATTCATCATCGACCCACAGCATATCACCATCAAAATATGATTTCATTGGTACCATGGCCAAAGTAAGTGTAAAGAATTGCGAAGGGTGCATTTATATTATGTAATCTGGTACTTCTGTCAGTCTCACGCCCACATTACATCCCTCAATGATAACACAAATATTTCACGAAAACTTTTTACAAATATATTATGGAGTTCAACAACCTTTACAAAGAAAAGATGCTTCTCCAATTTTCGTAGCCTTGAAAGCAATATTCATGATGCACGGAATCGACCAAAAACTGCAAGTTTCGGCGGAATGGCCGCTATAAATTTTCGTATACCTCGAAACGATAAAAGTACATAGACAAGGAAGTAAATTCAAGTTTTTTCCCAACATTCTGTGATAAATTAACCTCAGAACGTAAGCAGTCATATCAAAACCAGATTCTGAAATTATTATATTAGTTAACTTCTTGGGGATTCTTTGATTGGAGGAGGAGCTCTCGGAAGGTTGTTGATGTTGAGTTTTGTCATCTCGCGCAGGACTACTCTATGTTTTCACTCTTGATTTCAGTAGGATTTTACAAATGATGGAAACGATATTCTTATTTGTTCCCCATTCTTACGGCACTGATCATAAAAGTATTTCTGTGCGCATTCATCGACTACTTCGAATCGCTCAGTGGAAGGAATAAGCATGGATCTCCATGATCTTCTAGCAGCATAAAAACTTTCGCGTATCCGTTGGAATAACATCGTCTTTATAACAGTGAAAGAATAGGTGTGGACTGAATCCAAATAATGCATCACGAAACTCGTGTATTTTGTGCACGTTCTCGAGTCTAAATATTTCGAAGGACCACGAGACGATTTGCATATCTGAAAAACTATGTTTCAGCATACCGATACCCAATTGTTCAAGGCCAAGAATGGATCAATTAATTTTGCCTGCAACTTGTAAGAAGCACTGGTTTGAAAAATGATCGATTGAACTTTTACCACGTGACAGCGATCGCAGGAATAGCGAAAGGTCAAATCCCTCGGAGGACCAGGGGCTGACGCGGTCGCCGTCCAAAAGTTGTGTGGTGTAGTAGACGACGTAATCGCGCCACTGCTTCTCGAAGATTTTGACGTTGCGGGGCTCGTAGTCGACCAAGCTCCAGTCGGAACCGATTCCTGGGCTCTCGGGCCCCGATATGGACAACTCCATCGTCCCAGTGGCCACAGATCGGTTGATGGTACTCGACGCAGCCACCGCCGCGCACTGACTAGCGTTGCTCATTACATGGGATGGATATGTGCTCTCGGTTTGAAGCACTGTTTTGCCAAGTGTCGCACGCGTAATCCTTATCGGTGCCGCCGACGCCGCCAGCGCTCACCGTCGAACATTGCAGCGATACGATGAACTGCCTATCGCCTCGATATCGCTTGCTGTCAATTCAAGGGGTTTCTCAAGATAATGACGAGATGGAACGCAAGCAGCGAAACCAATCGATACGCAAGAGCATACTAAAGAAGTCAAGGGTGATTCGCACTTGCTCGGGATAACAATCGGGGCAATCCTTCAACGATGTATGGAAATTTAGCTCGACTGACGTAAAATAACCACGGATGTACACAATACGTTGGGGAATCTCAACGCGGTGTTGGTCGGATTTTCGCACATTGGTGGATTCTGGGATTTTAGAACACGGTGTTGGAATTTCACAACATTGGATGAACATTCCATCGCGCACATTGTAAGTACAAGCGAACTAGTGTGAGTTTACCATTTTCAAGCATCGATTCAGTCACGAGTTTGCTGCAAATTCCATCGATTGACTTGTCCTTTATGCCCTGACAGTAACGTGTTCAGTGATTTCTGGGCTCCTAACGATAAATATTTCCTATGACTCAAACCTCAAAATTGGGCTTCTCCAGACAAAAGCACTATGATCGTCGTGTTTTCTCTACAGACGAATCGCGGTGTCCAAGTTTGAGGTTAGGTATGACCCCTTCAAGATCTGAATATCTGATTCGTCTCCTGAAGTAGTAGTCTGCCTTACTTTGATCTTTCCGTCGAGTTGCAATAAGTCCTTGGGTGAAAGGATTGAAGAATATCCTCTTAGCTTCATTCAATTTGCATCATGTGCGGCATGAATATGGGCAATGAGAATCACAAACCGGTATTGGCGGTTCTCAATCCCAACTTCCTTTTTCACTGACGCATGGTAAAAACACAGCCCTGGACAGTGTGCGAAAATTCGACCAACAGCGCGTTGTGATTCCCCAGCGAACCATTTTACAGTGAATGAGTACTTTGAAAACGTTCGCGTAAAAGAAGGCCCGATCAACTCGTGAAGCTACGATGCACTTTGGGCTAGGAAAGATGACAATCGTTGTTATAGTAGCGGTGTGCCGAGATATCGGGGGACTTCTTGCGTCCGATTTATGTAAGATTGACGTGAGTTGGATTATAACGAACCTCATCAACGATCTAAGGATGGAACGAAATTGGAGACGGAATTTGGAAATGACGGCGCATATCGACGCGTGTGCATCTCGCCGCGTAGAAGAGTTATGAACTGTGAATTTATTTATGAAATCACGATACGAGATGAAATAAATTGGCTACCTTCGATAGTAGGAATCGAGATTCAAGTTTCTGCAGTTACGAAAATTAACTCACGTTGAAATGAAGATATGAGAACTTGATAAAATCCATAAACGATAAGAAATGCAAATAGAGAGTTGAATTGCGTGCCATTTTCATTCATCAATTGACCAACGTTGCTGAGATCGATACGAAAGAATGTAAACAGAAGTTGTAATTTATTCGATCCCGATTTCAGCGATGCTAGATTGAAATAGAGAAAACGACAATCCACGGACGAGCACTTTTCTACGCGCAGACCTGTATACTTTTTCGCGCACGCGAGGACAAGCGGCGAATCGCGAATCAAGACCAATCGTTCGGAATTGTCGATAGGTATACATATAGCCTGTTCAATTAGCCTCGTCTCGTGAACGACCGATCGGTCGAACACGCGCACTCGAACTACTTACTTTGCATGTACAAGCCAAGACGAATTGCTTCGAACAGTTTCGAGAAGCAATCACATGAAAAATTGAAAAATTCTCCGCCTGACAACTGCCTTGCACGCAACTGCGAATTCATTCACAAGCAATTTCGCAGGCGAGCGGCGAAAGTATGGAACATCCGAATTGGGCGGAATCAAGCGCCATCGAGGCGACTCTGCCAAAAAATCCGAGAAAAAATCTCAAAAGACTGTATAAAGTAGTCGTCGCCGAGGTCGCGTGGATGCCGGTTCTCAGTGAAACGCAGTTAGTCGTATCGAGGGCCAAATCCAGGCGCAAAAGAACATCGTCACAGGTGCAGCGAAACACAACTTGCTATCACGGCACGACGTATGTATAAGCTATGGAAATTAGGTTGAATGCAGCGGCACGTCTCGCTCGTAAAAATCTGCGAGATTTCGCGCGCCGCTCGTTTATAGAAATCTGCACAGTACACTCTCGCCTCCAAGAAATCCGGTCGAGCAAGTCCAAACTCGCGCTGGTGACGCAACCAAGCTTCATTCAACAGATCTACCGCAAAATCCTGCACATATCTGTATACAGATACGCAGATATGGCCGCTCGCTATTCCGCGCATCGCGAGATTGACAGGCGCAATCGAGCCCGATCGAATCGATCTCTATCGCGATCACCACTGACTTCTGTTGTACGCTTCCACCGGAATAACTTTCTGACTCACTACGAGCACGTGATAACGAGACGCGAAATTGTATTGGCGAGAGACAGCTCGCGCACGCGAGGCTGGCCGCACTCGGCCTACGACTGATGGCCGGGTTCACTCGAGGTATACTGACTGGCTCTCGGGACATATCCGAGTCATGGGCGTCCCGCTCGAGAGCAGAAGAAAGAGCCTGCGAGTGGACTAAACATCGAGTGGTGGGCGTGCGACTCGGAGTCAAAGATCGCTCGGATGGCAGAGAGCGGCTCTCGGAAGCAGTTTCGCACTTCTCTTATTCCGCGCCAACATCAGGGCTTCTCATTACTGCCGAGGCATTAAATTGTGCACGCTCTTGATATATATATATACGAGCTTGAGTGAATGAGCGCCCGAGTGAGAAACTTTGTTTTGCTTCGAAAGATATGCGCAGAGTCGGCGTTCGCCACATTGTATGTGACGACGGACGGACACGGACGGTCGGCTTCGGGTGACTCGCTTCCGCGAAATCTGCGCTGCGCCGTGTTGAACTCTGTGCGCTGGAGAATGGCCGATAAAACGCGTGACTTTGTCACAGTTGGTATATATACGATATATTGTAGAACGCCCCTTCTTTCTCTGGGAAAAGTATATAAACACTCGCTGCATTGCGCACTCGCACTGGGTGTCAAATATGATGCGGAGTAGGCCTTTACGTTCATGCAGAGTTTGAATTTCGCGCGCCGAGCTTGAGAAATTCTTTCATTGACTATAGGGAGATGGTATACGTATTTTTTCTAGGGATAGAAAAGTGTTTCGGATTCCGCCACTGCGGCGCTGTCAGTGTCAAACCCATGTTAAATCGGTGTGATGAGAGAACTTCCTCTTTTTCCCTTGAAACGGTGCAGAGATGCCAACCTAATTGATAGGTTTCACAATTTACCAAATTTCGCCTATCTGAAATCATTGATCCGAATATTAGCGAAATCTGTCAAGTTCGAGGACTCCGTCAACTATCGCGCGCCTAGTAACGTGTCATACGAAGTGTCATAGCTCACATTGGAGCTTTGAATTTTTCAAATTTGTATCTGTACCAAAACATTACGATAATCAGCGAAAATTACACATATAGAGTTTTAATATCTCTTACAGTAGTAAATATGCCTATGACGCATCATGGCGTAGGCTCGGGCGTAGGCAAACAGCCATACTTGTCGGCTAATAGGGAGGTCCGCGTGCGCATCCCCCTACGGTCATGTCCATCTGCCTAGTCACATACCCAATCGACGTAAGCCTTTCCGTCCAATAGAAATGGTGGAACGAATATCGAAATCACAGTGTCATGGTGGGTTGAGTTCATTGCTCGGTTGCGGGTCTCGCTAGGTAAAAACGAGTGCTGCTACTAGAAAATAACATTAAATAAGACTATGATCCTAAAAAAAGGAATGGTCTGCTCACTCAGCTGCGCGAACGCATACCACGGATGATGAGCAGCAATGTAATATAACCGGACCAGAGCACAGGCTCTCTGACGCTCTGATAGGTCGCTTGCCCGCGCCGTGCCGGCCGAAAGCTCAATTCGAATGTAGACAGTCGCGCTAGTTCGCTGATCTCGTACTTGCAGCTGACGATTTTACTCGAGATTGATCTACAAAATGATCCCAGACACTTCTTCTCAATACACTGATGCGGCACCCATTCGAAACTGGAGCCAAAATACGGCGAAGCTTCACAAGGGTAGAGTAAGGTGCCTCGAGTGTACGACTGGATAAATACTCGAATAAACTCGTATTCTCCTCTCTACTTATGAAGATGACGAGTGAAATAGAAGTGTCGACTGTATGAGAGATTACATCGAGCAGCTAACCCAAGAGCAATCGATTCCATAACCCAAGAGTCAAGCCCCCCCCCCCCCTATCCCGAGGAGCAGCACTGTATATACAACTTTCCGTACAAACTCACCCTGGCTTTATTGTAAGCCTAGTTGAGAGAGCGGCTATTTGACAGGCTTTCTAGTTTACATGTCACGGTTCGCGACCCGCCAAAGCTAATTTTTCTCCATCGATTTTGCTGTCCTTTCTTTTTGTGGATGTCAAGCACAAAAACTTCAGAATTCCAGTGATGAATGACAAATTTTGATGCCTTTATACACTCCAACTCCAAGGAAAAATCATAGAGATCCGAAAAGAACGAATATACCAAAATTTATTTAACCTAATAGGGAGAAACGTCACGTGGAACGATATTCTGATAGGCATTGCCAAATTTTGGTCCTCTCGAATAATCCAGTTTCTCAGAGCTGGCCCGCGTGACATGACCTTGATGGGACCAGTTATTGATAATTAAAATATATTGGCGATGCTTATCAATGTGGATTTTCATCACGAAATTCACAAATTTCAAGGTCACCATAGAAACAATATGCAAGAAATTGGAGTACTTTCCTCGGATGATTTCAATCAAATTAGCAAATTGAATATCATCGTTTATGAAGTTTGGAAATATTCTCTGGATGAGTTATTTCCTATCAATGACCTGCGAGTTGAGGAAATGAGTCCAAATTCATTGAATATTGCGATATATTTCTATACTTCAAATTCTTGAAGAAAGCCATCAAATTTGAAATGAGCTAGAAGAATTTACCAAATCATATACAACAGTGGATTTTATTCAGTATTCATTGATTTTGTTTCTCGTAATGACTATTTTGTGATTACAAATTTGGTGATACAGAGTAATAGCAAAGAGCTGGTTTCAGTCTGATGGGCTTCATTTTATAGAATCTAGAACGACTTTAACTCAATTCTCTATATGTTTCGGGTCACAAATAATCCCGCCAGCCTTTTTCAGTACGGGGTTGAGATAGTTTCTAAAATTTTTGATAATTTTTTCTGGATTGTGTGCCTCATTTTGTAAGATCTGGAATCAATTTTTATCGATATATTTCGATCTATAATTGACGAATACACATTTCAGCGCGCTTCAAGCCGGGTCTTTAAATCATCAGTCTTATGGATTTTATGAAACTCGTCATGTTCCCATTTTGTTTGTTTTATTTTAAAAAATCTGTAGAAATTAAGTTTGATAGATAATCTCACAAAAAGCATGAAACTGTTCTTCAGCGTCCTCAGACCCGGGGCTTTCAGCAGAATAACGGCCATGTTTGCATCAGAGTGACTCTCTAATAAACATTAGATCAATCCCCCCGAAAAATTCTGAAAAATCTTTGGATCATAATGTTTGGATCTTTGGATGATGTTTGGCACAAAAACATCATAGAATATCATTGAAACGATTTTCTGAGTCAAACATAACTTGAAAAACTTTTAGAATTTACAAAATAACTTTCAAATAGTTTTGCGTTGTTTGAAAAATCTGAAATAGTTCGGATGATATTGATTAGGTTAGGACGCATGTTCGTAATTGACGAATCATTTCAGAATTTTCCAACGCGCATGACTTCCAAAGTAGAGTTATCAAGATTTTGGAACTTATTCACGTGAATTCGGTCTGATATGTACAATCAATCTTATTATTACTGTGCTAGAAGTTTTGGCTGACGGAAAACGATGAAAAGATTGTGAGGATTTCTCAATGATTTCATTTTGGAGGTTGTGCGCATTGAAAAGACCTCAAATAATTCGTGTTTGTGCATTCAAGGATGCCCAATCTCATCAAATTATTTGAGGATTTTCCTATGTACATAGTCAAATAAATCTGAGCTAATTCAAAATTGTCAAAAATTGAACTTTTGAGGTTATATGCGTCGAAAAATTTTGAAATTTACGAACATGCATCCTACGAAAGACGCAAGATTATTGATGAGATATTCTAAACACTTCAAAAATGGTTTGAGGTTACGTTTGACTCAAAAAATTACCCTATGATAATTTTGTATCAACCACTTATCTTCCAAATTTTTTTCAGATTCATTCGGGGGATATATCGGGCTCCTCCAGTGCAAAAATGTCCGTCATTATGCTAAATACTGCGGGTAGAGGACGCTGAAGAACATTTTCATATTCTTTGTGAGATTATCTATCAAACCTAATTTCTTAAAATTTTATAAAATGAGGCACACAAAATGGGAAAACAATGATTTTCAAAATCTAGACAGCTGATGGTTAAAGCCCCGGCTTAGGGCGCGCTCAAAAGTGTATTCGTCAATTATAGATCATAATCTATAGATAAACGTGAATTCCAAATTTTATAAAATATGGCACGCAAACAAGAAAAAATTACTAGAAAATTCGAACAAAAAAATCAAAAGCTACGGGTCCAGACTATCTGACGATCATTTTTTTGATAGGGAAAGTTGAAAGAACGAAATAAGAGTGGCTCTAGGTTTTATAAAATGAGGAACATGTTTTGTCACCAACTCCTCTGCTATGAGCGACTTGCAGTTAACTGAGGCCTTCGACGCAATTTATTTCACAATAGAGCTACTCTCCAGAGTCATTAACGTGATATGTTGCTTCAGATCTCTGAGATATTTGGCCGAAATGGATTAAAATAGACTCTATTTCCGTAGTGGATCGCGAGAAGATGGGAACAGGTGCTCATTTAGATTTACAGAAATTACTCCTACAGCGCAGTGGGTTAGGCTCATTTTGGTCCTGTACTCTATATTTAATTTGGAACAATATGAAACATATAGAAGAAACTCAAATTTCCCACCAATACCCCAGCTGCTACTTCTCCTATTTTCTATGAAATTAGTTTATATTAAAACGATACCAACCTCTAGAAAGTTTGTCGATGGATTCGAAGCGACCCTCAACCTTGTTACGGAGAGAATCGAGGTCGAATGGCGCCGTGAATCCATGGTCCACGCTGCGGCTCTTGCTCCTGAACAAGAAAAAAATAATATTAGAGATGAAAACTCTGGACTGTAGACTGTGAACTATAATATCGCCGTGAAATATTTTACTTAGACCACTTGTATAGTATATAAAACATATGATTGTAGAGGTTACACGCAGTCCTAGTAGCATAATTTGATACTTAAGGTAAAAATACCAATGAAAGAAGACCATGTGATTTCTGTCCCAATGATGGAACACTGGGAAAATACCTCAAATGAGGAGTATGAGGGATTTATGTGCTCCGAAAAAATTTTTACCGTAAAGTCCAATCACTCACTCAATGAACTCGTCAAGTACAATTGTGATTCTGATCTAAAATATTTGAGAAAATAGTCCCAAAAGATAACGGTTACCAAATAGTGAATTTCAAATCAACTTGACGCAGGAATCATGCCAAAAGTCATTCTTCAAATTACGTGATAATTATTGTATTGGGCTATTTCAAGGTAAGTATAATATGAGGAATGATAGATTATGAGTTCAACTTCGAAAATATCCATGGAACAATGGAATACAAAAATATCAGTTTTTATTATGATTTGAAGCATTTTAGCGTGTTCCTTCATTGGGCAACCATATTCGCACCTGTCCCAATCAAGGAACAGCAAATTTCTGGTGTTCCTAATTAGGTACATCCTTAGTTTTATAGACTGTAATTTTTCCACTGCATGAAAAAAACATTCTGAAAATTGCTCTCGGTTCCCAAAACGACTATCCCTACGACGCATATTCCATTTTTCGTTTGACTGACTTTAAAAAGTAGAAGACCACACAACTGTGGAATTCATGGAACAGTGTTTCTTCATTGGGCGAAAAAAGTTCCTTGTTGGTAATTTTGCCTTATTATCATTCAAAAGAATGGCATATACTTGTACAATTCTGGTGTGTTCAATTTCCATCTTACGTACATGACTATTGATCACTCAGTCATCGAATGACGATATGATCGTAGCTTGTCTAATGCAATGAATAATTGCACAAGAAAGATCAATTTCAAGAATTATCACTCAGGGAAAGGATTCATTACATTAAGAAAACATTTTCTACACTTCAAAGATCTTTCATATTCAAGGGACTTAAACCCTGAAAAAAAGGGTCTTCAATTAACAGACAGCGATTTGGATTTTTCTCAAAGATCTGACTAGTGCTCAACTTTGCCTCATCAGAATCATCAACAGGCTGAGGCGAGCAATGCAATGTATGAGTGACAAGGATCTTACGATACCAACATTTGCAAGTCTTACTATTGTGATTGGATGTTGGATCCGATTCTGGCTCCTAATAAAAGTCTTGTAGGGGAACAACTCTTTTTTCCGGTTAATGTGTATCATGATGAATATACCTTTTTTAGTAGAATGAATGAAGTTGAATCATTAATGTGTATCATGATGAATATACCTTTTTTAGTAGAATGAATGAAGTTGAATCAGGAGCTTACTAGTTATAACTAGTCTATAGACTACATGAGTTTTCAATGCATATCTACTCAACCAATGCATCATGCTGACAAATTTATGGAGAAGTTGCATGCAAAGGAAAAAGTCAATAACTAATAAATAGTCAGCCTCAGTCGAAAGCACTTTCTCGTGAATCTGTAAAATTCTTGAGAAAAATGTATGCCAAGATACAAACCTGAAAAAGGAGGTAAGATTCTCTGTGGATCTGGTTGTCGTCACATCTTGGGACATCCGTCGGGACCTGCATTCCAACAAAACAAAACCAAAGAGAACACAAGTGAGAACATGCGAGCATACGTGCTATAAAATCAAATCAACTCAAACCAAACTTTATTAAGGATCATGGAAGCTTGGGATTAGAAAAGCAGGCGAAGGCATCTCTTCAAAAAATCACAACATATCAGGAAGATGAATGATTCATCAAACAACGCATCCATCAGACCATTCAACTGCACTGATTCACCATCAATATCATATGTGACAGGGAATCCATTATGGTGGATCTTCCTGTGCAAATTTCCGTTGTTAATGAAATAATTGAAAGAGACTCAAGTGCGTGTCACAGTTCTATACTCCGCCTAATTTAACCATAAATTTATTTCAAATGAAACTATTCAATATTTGGATGAAGGAGCTCCGGATACACCTGCATATTGATAAGATACATCACTTTGCAAAACTTCGGATTGATCCATGGTGGTATTTCTCAATGGTTTCCTTGATGGTTGACTGTAGCCCTTACCCATTTCTAGCAAACCATTTCTAGGTATTACCATGGATATGGAGCTAAATTTCCGAGATATTGAATATTTTCTTTTCAACTGAATTTATCGTTGAGATGAATGTCGGTAAGGCAGAGACTTGACATGCCCTCAATGCAAAGTCATATCATCCTACCTAAGAAAAAATTGGCACGCATTGAAATAGCAGAGTTTTGGCTGTTTCGGATAGCAAGGAAAATTCATCTAGGGGATATGATGATTG
>JAPYYZ010006767.1:0-10156 GCA_030522705.1 Eretmocerus eremicus | reverse complement strand
GAAATAGGATCATGTGTCGGCAGAATTAGGGAGTCTTCAAAAAATTCCAAAAAAATTTCTCAATCACTTTTTCGTCATATGAAGAGATTGAGGGGGCGCCCGTAACGATTAGAAAAGTTTGGGAAATGAGTGCCCCCCTAATGAATATGGTGGGGTAAAATGGACTGTGTGGGGCGAAATAAGTCGGGGAGAGTCAAATTGGATCTTAGCGGGGTATAATGGATCAGGTGGTTTAAGATGCATCGGGCTTGGCC
The DNA here is from genome assembly GCA_030522705.1 of Eretmocerus eremicus. NCBI lineage: Eukaryota > Metazoa > Arthropoda > Insecta > Hymenoptera > Aphelinidae > Eretmocerus > Eretmocerus eremicus. The sequence goes on along the minus strand of JAPYYZ010006767.1, from coordinate 9,902 downwards.
AAAGTGGATAGGGTGGGGCTCCACTATCTCGGTGGCACCTTCTCTATTGTTGAATTACCCACATGTGATCGATGATCCGACAGCATAAGCGATTGAGGATTCCGACTGTATGCGCATAAAACTGACGGGAAGGACTCACGTAATCCTCCCTGGAAAATTGAGATGGCAAGTTCGTTGAATCATAATAGCTGCTCCGAGTGCAACCAAGAAAATCATTGCGTGCGCGATCGCAGACTCTACTTGGTGTGCATATTTCTCAGGTTAAGGCGGGGTGGGAGCCGTGCATCGCGGAGATGAATTCTTGGGACCAACTTACGCAAAAAGGACGATGATAGAAGTCGAAAAATGAGTTGTCGGAAGACTGTTATCATCTGACTTGCATTCGTCAACTCGTCGTTCAGCCCAAATCGAGAGAGTATCCGAGGGAAACGGAAATAACTCCTCCGCAGGTCTTTCCTAACCTAACAAATACGCAGACAGTTGGGATCATCTTATTCGAATACAATTTCGAGCTGAGCCAAACGACGAGTTGACAAATACAAATGAGACTCACAAGTATTCGTCAACTCCTCATTTGAGCCAAATCATTGAAGTTTTTGCGTAAGTTGATCCCAAAGTTCGGCGTGCACGGCACCCGCATCGCCTTAAGTTTAGATACATCTTGGTCTCATTCGAGCCTTTCGAAGAGATTGAGGGATCAAATTTATGCAGCCAAAACAACAACGAGAGCAGCATTTGACTGGGTAATCGCATAAGCATCTAAATGCGATTGCACATAGGATCGTAGATGCGATTTCATACGAGATCGCACATGCGATGTTGACTGTCTGTGGATCAAGTTGACAAAAGAGCTCAACTTCAATTCCCCTTGAGAGATTCTATAGGCAGTTCCGTGGAATCATAATAGCTACTCCGAGTAGTGCCAACAATGCCACCATGTGCGCCGTCACAGATTCTACATGGTGTACATGTCCTAGATGTCAAGTCGAGTATATCCGGAGCTCATTTCCCCGCTGAAAATCAGCGACCGCCAGCGTGGCCGGGAGGAATGACAGTTTCGAGAAGAGTGTTACATCAAAATTTCTCCTCAGCGCAGCATTTTTGCATTCGAAATGAGCTGTTCTACCGAGAACCTTGGCTCTCAGCGCGGAGAATTTCTATATGAGAAAATCTTGAGGGGATTATGCATCGTGACAACAATATACAACAATACAGTTTCAAACAACGTGCGAGAGTAACTACGTCTCATGACATTAGATAACCCATTCCATTGCGTAATCGTGCTATTGATGGGCGGATTTCTAAACTTACTCTCAGTCCACGCTGATACAATAATATCGAGCCTAGGGCACCGTTTCGATCCAATTTTGTGCACTGGTCGGAATTCAAGCTAGTTATAATTCGTTGTATCCAAGTTTCTCTGCACATGCGCGTGAGTTTCGAATCTGAGAATGGATCGCAATCAACAGACGGTTCAATTTCTCTCGAAACGTGGCTTCTTGAATTTCGATCGGTGGAGTAGAATCGGAGATTTACGCGTTTGAATTATGCAAGCATTGTGAGCCCTTCCTGGGGCTCACGGATTCGGTACCTTGCATTTTTATTATCTTTGTAGAAGCCATATCTCTGGTTTTATTTATCCAATCGAGTATAGCTCGGCTCATTTCGTCGGCAATTGTACTGGTTATCAGTCGAAGATACTGATAGAATTGTGAGATCTTACGCATGGTCAGGGAACTTCAATTACTGAGTCGCAGGTTGCTTTCAAAAATATTTCACACCTGTTCTTAGAATCTTCCATGGCAGGTAAAATGAATCGCCATGAGTCTAAACGGACATGGGACAGGAAAAATGGGTCAGGTGGGCTAATGGAGCTGAGTGAGACGCAGAATGGATAGGTTGGAGCGAAATGGATCGGGGTGGAGCAAAATGGATTGGATATGATGAAATGACTGGTGAAAAAAAATATATATCAAGTAAAATGGATCGCGATGACTCTAAATGAATCAGCTGGGATTTGGATTGCTCAAGATGTGGCAAAATGGATAGAGAAGAATAGAGTGCATCTGGATGGAGTCGGATGGATCTGTGCGGGGTGAAATAGATCGGTTAGATTGAATTGGCGAGGAGTAGAGCAAAATTCATAGGGTGAGCTGAGATAGATCGGAGTTGAGCAGAATAGATCGGTGCGGACAAAATGGATCTGGGTGGGGTTACATGAATATTAGGGTAACATTTATTTCCCAAACTTTTCTGATCGTTATGGGCGCCCACTAAATCTCTTCGAAATGCCGAAAAAGTAATTCAGAATTTTTCTGGGGATTTTTTGAAGGCTCCTTCATAGTGCCGACTCACGACCCTGTTCCCCCTCTGAATAACATGGGATGATCCGTCTCAAATACGACAATGAGTCTTAGCGAACCGTTACGAGCCGAATAAGTTACTGAAATATCTGAAAATGTCATTTCTCGCGCAAAATTTCAAGCCGAGTCCGCATCTGGCCTCAGGTCTGCGGGAAATCTCATCCTGAGTACTTTAAATTTCAATTCTCGAACATTTTTAGTACTTGCGGTATTTGCCAATAATTCACTTGCGTATGACTCGGGGGTGTTATGACCTAGCCCCATTGATAGTTGATGAAATTTCCCTCCGAATGGCCCGTCACGGGAGTGGATTTGATGCATTTGAGTCGAAGATAGAGATATTTTGTGGACTAAAAAGAAACTAGCCAGGTTTGGAGTGTCACGTGGCAGTTTGGAGTATCAGGTGACGAGTCAGGTCATCATCTCTGGATCAGGTTGCTTTCGAAAACGTTTCACACCTGTTCTCAGCATCTTTCATGGCAGGTATGTGCCCAGAACAAATGTTTGCATGTTAACTGGTTCGGTCAATAACATGAAACAATTCGGGGACCCTTGCCGAGCACTTTAGGGTGAATTTTGATTGAATAACTCGTTTTTGGGGTTTTTACTGCACTACAAAGCGTGCCAAAGCTTCTGAAGTACGAAGAACTCACAAAAATTTCCATCTGTGGATAGTTTACTATAACACAAATTGGAAAAAATAGGGAAAAATTCTTCTCGTACGTTAGAAGAGATATTTGACAATACATAATTCTGTGTATTCTAGACTATGAGACAATGTAGGGAACCCAGAGAATTTGCAGCAACAGTAATTTGATACGTTTCTCAATAAGCTTCCGAATGCGTTCTGAAGAGTTGGAATCGGTCCAAGTGGTCAAGAGTAATCAGCAAAATATGTAGGCAAGATCTCTTCTTTTGATTTTCTCGTAAACTTACTAATGTGGGTCTCAGATAGGCCAAAAAATTTCTCGGTCCTATAAACTGTGGCAATATTCATTCTTCAACAACCCAAAGTGGGGAGAAGTTTTCTGACCAGAATCAAAAAGGTCGGAGAGAACCGGGTAGAACTGACGTGGACCCACTTGTTGACAGTGGTATGAAGAGTAAGTGACACATTGACGGTGTTTGAACTTTTCGCTGCCGCCATGAGAAGGCGAAGAGCGATGTGCTCGAGAGATCTTCGTGATCGCGGGAGCCGGGATCGAATGGAATTGAAAAGCGTTGATTCAATTTCAACCATCTATTCTGTGCAGGAAGCGACGTGGCGCACGTGCCCGCCGAGATACTCGAACGCGTGGAAAAAATGGCGAGAGAGTGACAATCGGAGCGCGGGGGGCCACGAGGCGTACGAGAATTGAAGCCAATAGGAGCACGCGAGTTCTCGTCAAGAAGAAAGCCAGCCAGCAACTGAGGAGCAGCGCACGCTGGGAGGGCCCTCGCGCAGCGACGGCGGCGTGGCAACACCGCCACGCTATCTCGAACGTGCTGAAACATGTGCACGCTTCATTTGGAAAATTGAAACCCATGCGGGCTATTGAGTTGCCCGAACATGCTGCCAGCCTCGTCGAAGACTGGACAACCAAATTGATGCGATCAAGAATACAAACCAAAAAAAACGTGTAATTACCTCCAGAATACAAAGTCATTTACAATATATACAACCTTACTAACAAAAAAACCGAGAGCCTGTGCAGAATAATTGATTTCTACTCTCGATTCTTGGTACTACGGCGCTACTCAAAGCACACTGTCAAATGAATGAAATCGAAATTGATATAATTCGGATCAGAATTCCGAAAACTCATGTGTATTCATCAAAACAAATAGACCGCCAGCCGTGAAAACGGTCTTCGGTGGTATGAAAAGGCAAATTAAAAAAAAATCACTTTAAATGGCGATATAGATTGGACGTACTCACAGTAAGAGTTGACTCGACTGACCAGAATCCTTCTGACCGAAAAGTTGAGCAGGTCTAAAACGATTGAATGTGCGAGTTTGTTGCAGACTTTCCGGCATCGCTGTGACGTTGAGTGTGGCCGTCGAGAATCCAGCCGAACCAGGTAAGTTGAGCGACAGGTTCTCCAAACGAACCCTGGCGACGTCCATTGAGCATGATGAAGCCGGTGAGATCAGCACCGAGCAATGCATCAACTGGTCCAGGCACAGCAAACTGCGGATCTGCGAGCTTCAACCCTAAAACAAGCGATAAAGTGCTATCCTGTGCAGTAGTGACGCTCGGTCTTACAACAAAAGAGGAGCAACCAACTGAGTTAGCCTGAAGGCCAGAAACTTCGGTGTTGGATTGCATCTTATCTAAGTTAAGGAATTGAGTTACGCGTTCGGAGACGAAGGACGAATCTGAGGCCGTGTCCAAGAGGGCTCGAACGATCATGCTCTTGCCATTTGGAGAGACGAGCCGAACACATGCTGTTGTCATGAAGACCATGCACTGAGCATTGGGAGCACTGGCACAAGTAACAGAGGAGGATGGAGTAGAAGGATCATCTGGAACTGGCGTGCTATCATTTGCTGTTTCCTTCGGCTGAGTTTCATTCTTCGCGTTACTGTTTGGAACCATCACGTTATGGACCATGATGTGATGTCCACCTCGACAATCATTACAACGATAAGAAGATGAGCAGCCTCTTGCGGAATGGCCAGAACCGAAACAAAGTGAGCAAAGCTGACGTGAAACGATCTCCTGTTTCCTCTGTTGGGGGTTCAGAGATTTGAATCGTTCGCATTGAGCTAGACGATGAGAATGAGAACATGAGATGCAAGACTCATTCACGTGTGTATCCGTGGAGGTGATGGAGAACGAAGACGCCTTGCCATCACCACTGCTCGAAGAAGCTGGTTTCGAGCCGTTGCCGCCAGAGCTGCGCGGCTTGTCGCTGGAGGGCTTCGAAGTCATCGAGGAGTAAGCCGAGTCCAACGCGTGCATGCGATTTTTTAGAAAATCGGTTAGTTTCTTAAATGAAGGCACAACTCAACTGTCCTCAAGCGAGGTTTCCCATGCCTTGCGAGTATAGCGATCAAGTTTCTGCGTGAGAGTATACACAGAAAACTCGCATCAAGATCCTCCCGAACAGCGAGATAATTGTCATTGATAATTGGGATATTTTCAACGACCTTGGCCACATCACCTTTGAGTGCTGAATGAAGATATAAGGATTCTTTAACGTTAGACAGACCCGCAACGTCGTGAATTTCCGCCTTGGAGATGTCGCGCCAGCTTTCCCATTTCAACTGCTCTCCGCTGGAAGTAGGCACCTCAATCTTGGGAAGCTGGACGTTTTGGACGACCGCGGCAGCAGTTGCATTGGATGAGATCGCCACCGCAGCTGCTGAGGGTTTTGGTTGCAGAGGTTTAATCTTCTCGTCGACGTACGCACAAGCCTCCACGTGAGCCTGCTCCACAGTCTCGTAGACGCTGTCTGTGTAGTGATGTCCTTCTTGCGTAGGAGCGCACGATGCATGGAGTGAAAGTTGGCCCAGTTCTGATTCAGGAGCTCCTTGCGCTTCAGATACACCTTGAGAGTACTCTTTTCTTTAGGAAGTTGACTCAAATTTTGAACGAAGCGCTGGATTTTAGTACCAGTCTCGGTTTGCTCGGAAATACAACCATCAACTTTCGACATTATGAATTAATTGAAACGTCGACCGGGCCACAATAATTGGAAGCAAAACGTCGTGTTATGACACGCGCTCTCAAGGGAGACAGCACGTGCTCCGAGAATGTCACAACGGCGACGTTCCCGCTTAATTCAAGCTGGAATGGCTAGACTGCCGTTGAAACGAGCAGCGACGCTCAAGCTCAGAATGGAGTCGAATGGTCAATATGCCATGAGGCGCGAGCAATCATGGCGAAAATGCCGATTTTATATGCCAAAATTACGCTGAGGAATACGTGTTATCGCTGCGATGCAAATGTGCGATAGCGTCACGTACAATGTTCAAGAATCGCTTCCTCCGCAAGCCACTGAGATTGTGAGCGAAGAGAAAAAATGGAACAATCTTACTGCTGAAAATGAGCAAAAGTCGTTTCTTGAAGCGCTGCGCACGTCAGGATGCCCGCCGCTGCTCACGAAGCCCAGGATCTGCAAGCTCCAAAATGCTCAGGTCCCCGAGCAGCACGGCGTGAATGCAGACTGGAGGGCCGCAATGATACGCGTCCCTCGTAGCGACTGACTGCTGCCCGCTTGCACTGTACCCGAAGCGATGCCACCGCGTGGAGACAGCAACGGGACGCAAGATGGCTGCCGTAGCGTAGATGAGCCACGTCGGAGGCGTGACCATCTTCAGCAGCGACTGGCAATATGGCGCCCGCACACACTCTCTCGCCGTTGAGTGAAATGCTCAGCGCGTAATTTCACACCCGTTGCACTTCTCACTCCCGAGCTCCGAACCGCGATCCGGCTCGAAGGACCAAATGTTCGAACTTTTCGCTGCCGCGATGAAAAGGCGAAGAGCGATGTGCTCAAGAGATCTCCGTGATCGCGGAAGCCGGGATCGAATGAAATTGAAAAGCGTTGATTCAATTTCAACCATATATTCTGTGCAGAAAGCGACGTGGCGCACGTGCCCGCCGAGATACTCGAACGCGTGGAGAAAATGGCGAGAGGGTGAAAATCGGAGCTTCGGGGGCCACAAGGCGTACGAGACTTGAAGCCAGTAGAAGCACGCGAGTTCTCGTCGCGGAGAAAGCCAGCCAGCAACTGAAGAGCAGCGACGGCGGCGCGGCAATACCGCCACGCCATGTCGAACGTGCTAAAACATGCGCACGCCTTGTTTGGAAAATTGAAACCCGTGCGGGCTATTGAGTTGCCCTAACAGACGGCCTTGAGTGGATTGGTGGATTAGGCTTGTCAAAACTCTGTGTTGAAGAATTATTGGTTCGATACTCAATTTAGATATCCAACTGAATATCTTCTACAGATCGTTGGTTGAGATCAAGTTTATTCTGATCTATTATCAAATATCTCCTCTTCATTCAACCCTAGAGTATCTGTAATCGATGAACTCTGATGATCCTGAATGTCCAAGTCAAACCATTGATTTGAGGATTTGACAGGAATCAGTTGCAACTATCCACATTAGAAGTGGTTCACGAGCACGAAATATAAAAAGCTGCTTAGAACCTCTCCACAAGCTACTATAGCTCATATTCCTCAACGTGAAAGTGTCCAATCATTACCATTGCTAAGTGTTGAATTCAACCCCCCCCCCCCTCTCCCGCTCTACTTTTTCCAAAAAAAAACTTGGCGTTGGCGAGTATAGTTTCCCCTTGGATACTCACCTGTTTGATTTTCCATTCTTTCAAATTTTTCATGAAACCCCGAGATTGATTCTGATTCTTGAAAGTCTTGAAATCGAGAAAAAGTTTACAAATATGATATTTGAACGAGAGTTCAATTCGAGCTCTTGAGAGTCATGAAATCAAGGAGAAAAATACGCTGCTTAATGAGATGAGCAGAATGCGCCCTCAAGTCGGTACCAAATATCATTTTATGCATGTTCATATCCTACAATAACCTATATCAGATGTATGGAAGGGGGCTGTTTCTCTTCGTTATAGAGAAAATGTGAGGATCGGGAAAAGTTCAGAGATTGCACCAACGACGTTTGATAGGCTTACAATATGAGATTCATTCATGGGTAGGAAAAAATTCCTGGTGATCAATATTTCAATGACAGTGTTGGATTTCAGTTTGAATCGCTCACATAAGAATTTGAGATTCGGTATTCCCTCAGACAAAATCTACCTGTAAAATCTAACTGTATGTTACACATTTCACGAATGAACTTTGATGAATTAAGAGGATATAGTTTGATTATGAGTGGGGACAACATTTTCGAGAAATTGTTGTTCCAATGAGATTCTTCTCACCCAGTACACCTCTAAGCCGAATGGAAGTGAGCTCTCCTTAATCTTGTCTCCAAGATCTACCGACTGTGCGTTATGGGTTTTCACCAACGACCATTCATAAGATTAGTCCATACCCTTTCTGCATGCGTGCAAACGAAATTTCAGGATCTGTTTTCTTTCAATGACGTTTCTCTCTTACAGTTATACCTCTCAGCCACGTAGAAAAAAGTTATTCCTGATTCTCCCGAGGAGCTCTAGGCTGAATCCAGTTGAGATCAGGCAGCGGAAACATTTTGAGAATTCAGTCAGCTTCGCTCTGAGATATATGATTTCAGAAACAAAATGATGAGACAAGTACTTTTTTGTTTCACCCGAAACCGCTCCGTTCTAAAAATTATCCAATTATCGAGTTTTGAAGCCTCACCGTGATCTCGTGAAAATTGGAAGTTCAAAATTGGAGAAAAATCGATAAATCATGCTGATCTTCGAGTGTTTTCAGAAATCTTCATACATCTGGTCAGATGTACTAAAAGATATGGAAAAAAAAAACAGGTATGGGGCAGGAATAGGTCGGGTATTAGCGAGAAATTGAACTTCTTTTTCGTGTTTTACGTAAGACACGAAAAATCGTTTCCTCTTAAACAACATCTTTTTCTTCGCTAAAAATCCTTTTGTAGGGGCACAATCTCATGACGGATATAATGCGATTGGTTTTTCTGGCTCTAAAAATTACAGGGAGGTGCTATATATTTTTTTTCATTGAAAAACACCGAAAATCAGAACACAGTGACTGAGACGGCTGTACAAGTTCCTAAACTCATCTCCCTGCTCTTTGTCTATGGTTGAAATAATACTTAGGCAGTGTTACAGATTTGAGGGCGCTCACCCGACATCTCAAGGAAATAGTAGCCGTTTATCCTCATCCGACAGGTCTATCGAATCGCATCTACGATCCAATTGATTCAATGGCTTGCGACGATCAAAGATTGGACTCTCTCCGGGCATAAACACAGAAATTACATCCTCCTTGAGTATTTCGCTCTGAAGCTACATGAGGAATTCCATTTTTGAGCATATCTAGCCAAAACGCTTCCCTGAATTGAAGTGCGCTAGAATATTTTGGGATCAATATGCACCGCTCTCAAAGTATATTATTTTCTCAGAATTGAGAAAATTCATGGTCCAGATACAAATTGTTCGTCGTATATTCGTATCACTCACTCCAACTACTTGATCTATGCTGGAAATCAGAATAATCTATGTGATTTATGATTTGCAAAATGACTTTTCCTAAAAACTATCCATATATGTTACAAACCTTTCATACATGTCGGTACACTGGGTTGACTCGGAACTTGAAACTTTTGCGTTCAAAATACAAATTCGCCCCATGGATGCTTGGCGGTACGTGCGATCTGGAACACTCGCGTATTATCATCTAAAATGTGAACTTTCCAGGCATGAGAGTTTCGAATTCCTTTAAGTGCAGGAACTTTCTTCTATGCTGCGACTCTCTTCGGTCGGAATTTGGCTAAATCAAGACCATTGATTTCAAGCAAGATCATCGCTGTAGTGTTATGTCCGAACCAGAGGGGTTCGGATGAACAAATATATTTGAGTTCGGAGAACAGTCTAACGAGCGGGCTGCTCAGTTGCGCTTACCTTTTCTC
>JAPYYZ010006766.1:0-11796 GCA_030522705.1 Eretmocerus eremicus | reverse complement strand
TCTTGGTTCTTTATTGACCGTTCTCTGCAAATTTTATTCCACCGCAGCAGATATCATATTCCTGAATTTAAATTGACAGGATTACAGCGCATGAAATCAATCTTATCAGCAAATCATCCACATTTTTTCAAAACAACACCAGAAAAATTGACAAGGACGTGGTAGAAAATTTCGGAGAAGCAGGAGCTCACAATTATAATTTTTTTCCAATTAAAGCAGTGAGACTGCATGGGAAATAGCTTTCCTATTAGTCGACAGTAATTCTGGGCTCCGATCGTGTTTGTAAAAGATGTTAACGTCTCGCCGCCACTCACTGATTCGTCCATGTAGCCTTTTATCGACAAAACCTATATCCTTGCTGTCTGAATCCCCGCCGCTCGCGGATTTTCAAACAAATTCCGAACCTAACCTCCTCGACGATCCATGAGCCATGCCGGGGAACGCGAGCTACCAATCCGGGGGCTCGGAGCCCTCAAGATTTCGACTCGCGTCGCCCCGAAGTTTGGCGCATCGGACGGCCGGCCGGAGCATAATAACCCCCAACTTTTCCTCCGTGTAGGTTCGGATTCAGCAACCCCAACAATATACGGCTGGGATAGTCTGACTCCCAGATCCAAAATTTTGTACCATCTCTGAACTTTTCCATCAAATCATGTGCTTTTAAGGTTATGTCAGAATCCTGAGGTGCCGGGGCCAAACGGGCCCCGAATTTGGACTCGGCGATACACGAGGATAGTGCAGTGAGAGTTCTGGGCCAAACATCATTGAAATCAAATGTATGATTAATATTTCTACTCTCTACCGGTATCGGTACCTTTATAACAAAATATTCACAAAGATTTTCTATGAGCATAGAATAGGGCAAGAGCCAGCAGAGAAAGGGGATTAAACCATAAAATGGAATGAATCATCGAATAAGAGCCCATGAGTACTATAGTTTTGAATGCACTTTTGAACTGCCTGGCAACACTAATTTTCATACTTGTGGTCCATAATAAGCTTCAGATTGTTGAAGAGTCTCTTTCTAGACTATGGGTAAGTCACAGCTGGATTTATAGGTCACTCATAGCCCCATGAGAATTTCAAGAGTTTTCACTTTAGTCAAAATCTCTTGATGCAACAAATGCTAATTTCTCTCTAACTAGTCCATGAGCTAGAGTAGAAGCTCTACATAAGGACCATCATTAATCTGAAGCTTATTCTAGATCACAAGTATAAAAATTAATGCTGTCAGGCAGGTCAAAAATTCATTCGAAACTACAGTGTTCGTGGTCGGTTATTCGATTATTCATTCCATTTTATGACATAATCTCCTTCCTCTGCTGGCTGATGCCTTATTCTGTGCTCCTAGGAAATCTTCGTGAATATTTTCTGGTCACTTGAAGATATTGATTTGTATGTATTTCAGTATTGAGTGTGCCAAGCAACATTTACGTAACCAAACTGATGCTTCGTATAAGCCTGATTATCTTCATTTTGCTCAAAAAACACTCAACTTCTGCTGTATTCTAGTTAATGTAGCTCAAAACTGCTGGAGCGTTAGGGTCTAAAACTTCGGGAGCTCCATTTTTTCATAGAATACAAGACATCTGTCAATTTTTAGCCAAATCCGTCACCCGAAGGCTCTGGTGGCTCCTAGTCAGTTACGAACTCTGAGTAGCAATTTGAGTTTTGGCAACACCAGTTCCTAGATTCTGGGTCTCTGAACTTTTATTCCGCCACCGGGATTTTCGGACCCTTCAAAACCTTTACGTTTGAGTTCTCCAACATACTCCAATGAGTGCAAAAGCTTTCGAATCGAGATCGCGGAGAGATAAAGAGAAAGCAGTGAGCAGTGATAGAAGGGACAAAACGAGAGAAAGAGAGAGAGAAAAAAGATCGAGCGAGAGCAGACGCCGCGACGCAGACTTCGTGTGGCTGCAATCTTCACGAATGTTTACATCGGCTCTGCAGAAATGTGGGGCGTGCCCGCAAAAATTATCCAATGACTGGATGAGCCTACGCTGGTTTTTCCCAAAGAAATTTTTCACAGTGTAGAAGATGCATCCATGATTACAGGGACTGAGCTGGGAAAGCACCAGTGTGCAAGAGAAGGTAAATCCCTGGCATGTTTTTACTTCGAATTCCCAGATTTGTGTTTGCGCTGCCGCGCTTCTTGATAATGGAGGTGGAGTTGTTCGATCAATCTCAGTCATATTATGAAACCGGTTGATTGATAACTGATGAAAAACTTCCTGATTCCAAGTTCGTCCACTAGTGAATTCACGAATTTGTCACTTTTATTTGTAACCATGAAACTTCCGAACTTATCATTACCCAACCATGTGAGCACGGCACTGTGTGAATTCAGTATTGATTATTGCCATTCTCCCATCATATAATGTGAATGAAAAAGATGTGACTATATTGTGTTATCAAGCAAGCAAAATTAATCTTGAATGTTATCACTACCCGCTGCGTATGCACGCTCCCCATTCGCTCATTCGACTATCATCGTTTGGTATAAAGTCTACTCAAAGTTCTGGCGCAGCCATTGCGCCCACTTTCAGTCAGGGAGACAAGAGTTTATCGAGAGACGAAAGACTTCGCTCGCAAAATGTATCACTTCTTACCAATCGCATTACAACTATTACTCATTTCAACGCTGGATATCCACGTGGTTCTAGGAGAAGAGAAGACCCTGGCAGGATTGAATGAACTTCGTAAGTTTATCTCAGCCAAGATCGTTGAATTATAATGCGATGAATCACAAACCGAAATTCCAAATACCTCCTGCGTCGAAACATTTGAAAATTTCTGTCATGGGGTGGAAAGATGCATCCATATCTTTCATTACATCCGAGTATCTCTCATAGAACTTCTACTATTCGCTAGAAAACGGCTAATCACTTTTAATAGAACAGTTTGATGCTGAGTGATTCCACATCAAATTTGGGTAGATTACATCACTGAAGGCGGAAGACGAGTTCGGGCCCTAGGACGTGTTGTCGACCGAGCGCAGCGAGGGAGACATGTCCTAAGGGCCCGGACGAGTTCTTCCGCCGAAAGTGATGTGATATTTTTCACCACGAGAGCCGCAAAAAGGGGAGAAATGTCCGATTTTGAGGTTAAAGTGGTGAAAAAAGATATTTTTACCACAGTTTTTGGGTCGTAAACTTTTTTTGCACTTTTCGTGGGGCCAAATCGATCATGCCGAAGAATCTGGGAAAGAAACATTGTACCCGTATTTTGCTCATAACTCCGAAACGGTTGGACCAACTTCAGTTCTGAAAAAAATTTGGGAGGCGGCTCAAAAATCATCAATTGCTTTTTTGTGCAATATTTTCCCAGCCTCTGTGGTCACCCTAGGACATGCAGTAGCCGAAAATTATATGCTTGCTCATTACTTTTTTGATGCATCAATTCTACCTACCAGAGAATTTTCAAGTTTTCCTTCGAAATTTCCGGAAAACCACCGTTTTTTATTCAACTCAACGTGAACTCAAGTAACGTTTACAAGTGGGATTGTCACCTTAGCTCCTAAACTGTTGATGTGCCTCTGAAATTATTGATTTTGTCTAGAGTAATTACGCATAGGAATGACTGAACTATGAGAGCTTGGGAAGACTACAACTTCTTTTCCGAAGAGGCGCACACATTCAGCTTACGGCATTTTGGTTGCGAAGTCAAGAAAGATATTTTCACATAGGTATGATGTCAGTCAAACATTGGTGTATTTTTATTCTTGCGCTGCTGCAAATACGTGGGATTTTTTCATAAACTTGATGTAACGGATCTTACGAGTGCGCCAAATTTTTTTCATAACTGGTACATACACGTGGCTTTCTGTTTCAGGAAATATGCATTACGGAGTTTTTTTCTTCTCTTTTCCAAACATTTTTGGCGAAGGATGGTCTCAAATTATCAGCACGTCAACACAAAACTCTCGAAACTGGAGTAAAAACATACATGTATATTCTGAATTTCCAAGGACAATCACGATCGCAATATAGGCAAGATGATAGCTAGAAAAGGTATCTCTTGTCGTGTCTGACCAATAGAGATCTATTCCAAATTCTCCCCGCTCTACTGGATGGCTCCATCACCCTGTAATCTAAATGTGAAAAATTCGGAGGGATTACCCATATACGCGTTCGGAGTTGGGAAGAATCGTCCAGCGTTTCTCGGGTTCACGGATTTGGTACCTTGAATAATTTTTCATCACATAACGGATATATCTCTGGTTCCACTCCACCAATTAACAGCTACAAAGTCGCATTTCAAAGCCACTTGTACTGACTATCAGTAAAAAATGGTTTGAGAGCCTCAGAACCCTTTGCATGCGCAGGAGAGTTCACTTTATGGATCAAGAAGTCCTGGTAAAACCGTTTTTGCGCTGTTTTGACCACCTTTTACCGAACCGTTTAGAATGTGTCTAGAACAAATAATTTTCATGTAAAATGCTCCGGAAACTGCATTAAAATAGGTGAGACGCCTCTTTCTCAAGAGATTGAATGAGAAAACGCATTTTTGGGGTTCTTGAAGGGTTTCAGCGTATTAAATGGCCTCTCGAAAGGGAAATCTGAAGATATTCTGGCAGCTGGTATCGATGCATCAAAAATAGTACATTTCAATACAAGGGCGTGAAAACTTCTTCCGTCAAGTGCGCGAAAACGCTAAGTTTCCGCCCGCTTCGGATCGGAAGATTTGGACTCTCCGCGCGCTAAGGCGGAAAAATAGTATATGCTTTTGATACGAGAGCTTATATGCTTGTAGAGGGCCTCGCTTCACTCGGCCCACAACCGACCTCTCGTGCCAAAATCGCTGATACGTGCGCAGCGATGCGTAATATACTATTTTTCGCATCCGAGTGATGGGTGAAATCTTCCGGTCCCACCAGGATTTGTCGAGCCATTCACAAAAAAAATTCCATCATCAAATGAAAAACATGTAGAAAAACGTATTCTCGAATCTCTAAATCTATGTGCATGCATATATCACTAATTTTTCTTCTCGTAAACAATTCGATGGAGCTCTATCAAATGATGAGGTCTCCATAAGCCCATTGAAAATTTTGGGAAGGCAAAAAAGAATATTGGGAAAAAAAGTGTGCTGAATTGACATGGACACCATCAGTTTTGAATGTTATGAGATCTGCATGAAATATACAGGTGTATGGCTCAAGGTAATCGTGGTATTATATCGTCATTTTGCATATTCTACAGACTATCCATGCAGTGGGCATTCTGTCAGCTCGTACGAACATCGCCAACAAGCAAAAATAGTGACACGGTGTCCTTTTGGTGACCAGATCCCGATGGAATACTATGGAATTATTATCTCGCCTACGTCCGTCCTCCTTGACCCCCCAACATATGGTGCTATTCCTCCAGATGTTCTCCAGAGATGTAGTCATACTGTGCATGTTTATGGGGATAATGCTAGTACTGGATACGAGGCTAAGTACTTGACAGATGATAACGTCGAACTATTCAAGTTGAAAGCTCCCTTCCCTGCAGCGAGCCAAGTCAAGCCGTTCGAGCTCGTGGAGGATGGCCAAGACCCAAAACCAGGCGACCAAGCATCCGTCATCGCTTTGATAGAAGAAGACAGAGGAGAAAGAGCTACATCCTTGCGGAATGTGACCTTGATTGGACCCCAAGATTGTGAAGGTGAAGCGAATAGTTCCTGGGATTACAACATGCGCAGGCGCTGCGACGATTACCTCTGGTTCAAGTATGACCGACCACGCTGTGAAAACAAAACACGTTTGAGATCATTGGTCGCAAGCGGGAAACTGGTTGGGTTTCGTTCAATGACATTCCTCGACCAAGTCAAAACGGGAGTGGTTGAGGTCTTTTTGAAAGTATCTAGACTGAGATCCAGTATCAAAAAGTTAGGTGGCCTTTGAGGACAGCCATTGAAGGTAATCCTAATCCGTCTCGTTGGAGTAGGCTCGTTACGATGAGTTGGAGGTGAGCTATTGACTCGACATACAGTTTTGGAGGATTATATTCTCGTAACAATTCATATTGTTTCTTCACTATTGCCAAAAAATTCTGGATTAGTTAGTATTCCGATGGTATGGCGTATATTCTGGCTCATGCCTAATGCTTGTGAGAATGCAAGAGAGTAGAGTGTTAGGTAATTTGACATACGTGAGCCAGTATGGATTGGAACGTAGCAAAAAGTGAATACCATGAGATGGCCATATTACCATAAATATGGCTGTATGACATGTGAGATATTCTGATGTTAGTGCTATTGCTTTGAACGATCTGTGTTATGATCACTAAATAAAGTGAATTAAGTGTAAAATAGTACATCATAGTAGTTGAGAGTCTGACAAGGGAAACATGACCCGTTCGACCCATCGATCCTCATATACACTAGGATTATACTTCACGTGCCGAATCAGTAAACACATATTACGGGGTTCATCAGAATTTAGCCACCTTTGTAAGTTATAACATCTCGAGTATTCCTGACTTCTCACTATTTTCACACTATTTTTGAAGTAAAATCAAATTTTTTCACAGCTTCCTCGTGAGCTCGTATAATTTTTTACTGGGTGAGATATCCGTATCTGGGGTTTGGAGGCCTCTCTTAAGATAGGGAGATGCGCGGAGTCAGTTCATTTTTATCATCATTGACGTTAGAGAGGTTATCCAAGACATCATTATTCATTTAGACGCAGGCATTTCTCAAATTACTTTGGGATTCCCGATCCTCATCTGGCGAAGCTCTGTATGGGTTATTGAACTATGATTTAAAATTTTCAACCGTGCCATCTTGATGTGATTTTCAGCACTCTTCATTCGCATACAAGTAGGCTTCTTAGAATCGAAGATCACTGCAGGATGCTATTTATAAGATAGAGATCATATGTTAGGCTCGTTTCGCGACAAGATTTGGTTTATACTCTCTCAAATAGGAAACAATTGAACATCAACCCAGAGAATGTTCATGAATAAAAATGGATCAAAAATTTTTCTAATAGGAACCACCATCTCATTCCCGTACAGCGTATATTATGCGCGATTTTCAATACAAAAAATTTGAAGAATGTTTGCTCTCTAAAATGGATCCAGAATTCACAGTCGGCGTTTTTTACATGGAGTCGCGTTGAATAATGAGCCAAATATTTGCTATTGCTCTGCAATGATCCTCAATAGGCGTAGAATGTAGTCAAATTCCAACAACCATCCGTATATTGCATATTCATTATAGAGCAACGGTGTGTAAACCGAGTTCCGCGAAAATTTGATACTCGCAGTCGCTCTCACACATTCGTAGTATAAGACGTGGAGTAAACCAAGTCACTCTCATTGTCACATCCATACAGCTTTGCGTTTGCGTATTCGAATCCAGAACCAAAATAAATTGCTGCTCATCAAAGGCAGTAGAACCCTCTAAGGTGATAAGATTTTTCTCTCGACGAGAGAGTCATGACTTAGACAAGTACTCAAGTCATTATTGGTCTGTTAAATTGATATTGACTGATGCCGCCTCACTCTTAGATCCTATAACGGCTAAATTCTTGAGTCGCAAGTGGTTTTAGGACCAAAGATTGAGGAACAGAGGTGTGCCAAGGCAAGTCATGTATTTTTTGAAGAATCGCGTTTTTCATTTCTCTTCTTCTTGCTCCGAATTGAAATAGGAAGCTAGCCTAGCATGTAGACAAAAACCACTCCCTGCGTGGCCAATCAAACAAGTGAATCCAACAAGATTCATCTCATTATCTGCCGCGGCATAGTCACCACACCAATAACAGTGCTTGGTCTGTGGAACAACCTAGAATCTATTTCCATTTTTTGAACACGTGTAGCTCTGATACTTCCACGGACACACATGAGCTTCGACCACCAGATCGAACATAGTATATATAGGTAGATATCTTAGAGGAATTAATCTAATAAGTAGCGCGGCATTCGAATGGCACACATAACAGTCAAGGGGGTTTGCAAAATTTCCACCAAGATTTTGTCAGTTTCGCACGTCTAGACAAGCGTGGAAGTTGCGAAATCTTGCAAAACCTAGTGAAAGAGAACTGTATCTCATTTTGGTGCTTGAAAAAATGTATGTGAGCCCCATCATTCATTCAAGACGAAACAGAAACAGCGTTATCACCAGACATCCTGATAGTTCACGATTCGGTGGAAATGCTCATGAGATGTATTCACGTTTTCTCTCTTCTTTGAGTTGGGAGATGTCCCTCACGCTACTTTTTTTATCTGTACGATAAAATATGATTTGTATGATGTTTTGCAAATGTAATTGAGCTATGCGTGGGATTTCTAGGTATAGTTAAAACAATTTTCATCATTTTTACAGCATAGTCGTGAAGAATATCTTGTCAATGGATGAGCTTCAAAGACTTGCGTTTCAAACCCCTATCCGGATGCTCAAGAGTCACTCTCTGAGGCTATAATCGTTATCATCAACGCATAAAAGAAGCTTTGCCTTCGAAAAATAACCAGATGCATCAACCTCACCTGCTAAATTTGGCTGAATACGCGATTTTCACGCTTATGGAAGCATTTTTGGGCTTACACTGAATCTATTTTGACACTGGAAATTGAGCCAAATTATTAGTTTCAAAGTGGACCGTCTATTTTTTCCATTTAATGGAGGTCTAATTACCACGAGGTGATTACAAATCATATCGTAGTCATGAGAAAAGTTGGGGATAATATTGATCCTTATTATGAAATAAGAATTTCGCTGCTAATTTATTCATGGGTCTGTAGATTTTACGTGTAGACTTTCAAGTCAATTCACTCGATTCGCCGAGAATAAATTTACATAGAAAGGTTTGACCTCCGGGAGCCCCATCGGGCTGGAAATTTTTTTACACATTCTTTGAACCGAAAAAAGATACCCTTATTTCGTTGTTTAGTCTCACGGGCTTCCCCTCCAAAGATACAATGAACAACATTAACATTGCCTACACAGACCCATGTTAAAGTTCGTATGTACATGCAGGTATACTTGCAATAATAAAGTTCCTGTCTGCGTCCTTCAACGGGAGGTCCATTGGACTCAACAAGAAAATCTGGGCATTTATTTTTTGGGCCAAAGAATGTGCAAAAAAATTTTCTGCAAAATTGGGGTCCCGGAGGTCAAACTCTACTTGTTAGTCCACTCCGACCCTCAACAGTTCAATCATCCCATGAAGTGGATATAACTCTCGTCCCGCAATCTACGTGCGACGATGCAAGGTCCAGAATGATTTGAGGAGCCTGAATTGATTCCGATTCGAACAATGGAGTAGCACTTTTGACGAAAGAGGAAAAAAACTGACACAACAATTTAAAGACGGCAAACACTGAGTATATTGTCACTTTCACACTTGGAAACGGAATACGCCGATGCCCAAGCAATTTAGAGAAACGTTCACTCAACACACTCGCGGGAAGACACTAAGAGGACGATGCGCGGCCCTCGACGAGGTCGCGGTACGGACGATCACGGGTCGACGTAGGCGATGACGGTAGCCCAGGAGTCGGCCTAGACGACGGGCAAAGTGACGACGATATTGGCGACGATGGCGGCGACGGAGGTCCGTGTTGCACTGTGTATCGAGTGGCTCTCGTTCAAGTCAAAGCCTAAGAGATCGCGAAACCCGTGGTTTGTACGGCCGCTTCGGTCATAAATTATTCACAACATCGCATAGACCAGCTCACTGTCGAAGGGTCGTTCCGGAACTTTCATATTATGAATGGCAACGACATCTCGAGTTTGTTGTGAACCAAGCAGAGACCTGTTTGCTCAATACTATATCGATCGAGTTCATGGTCATCTCCGTGGCAATCCCAGCCAAACCATCCTGTAAAGCTCGACCGTGTGTTACGCACTCGAGAGTAAAAAGGATTTCTCGAGTGCAGCCAGCCCCATAGTGTCCGCGAGTGGCCGCTGCAGTCGATAAATCTCATTGCTCTCAAGTACATAGCCACCGGACGGCCAATCGACGCTAAAAGCACCAGCGACAACTGGACAAAGTAATCGCGGCAGCCACGTGCATTTTGCGACCGTCGAGAGCCACGATGTGCCGCACTCGGCGCAGCAGCGTCGGCCGCTTCAGATCTGCAGGGAAGGCAATAACGGGGTGAATGCGGCGAGCCGTGCGCTCGGTGATTGACATTCATAATGGGGCGAACTAGCCGCGCATCTGTTGCCCTCTCCGAGCGGTAACTGCGTGTTTATGTAGTCTGACGCGAGGGAACATTGTTACGGCGTCCTCGAGGCGAAAAATGGCCGAGGGTTAAATGAACATTCCGCACGCTCGAGAGATCAAGTGCATCGTAGATAAGACCCTCCGGCCATATACCTCGCGGTCCTTCTCGTTCGTTAAATGGGCAAGCCGAGCAAGCGATCCTCCTACAGCTTGACGTATCGCACGGTCTGACCACGGCAATCCGCTCTACTCGATAGAGGTGCGAGCTTATCTTTCACCCACCACTGGGGAAACCAGTCGACGAGAGATCTGCACTAATCAATGATACGTACATCGCCCAGTTTGAACATTTTAAGAGCGCAAAAATAGCACATTATGCAACTAGGTAGTGAAAGAGAACCAGCCCCTCCCAAGTGAATATTATTACTTGAGTCGAAGCCGAGAGCGGTAAGGACTCGGGAGGGGATGGTCCTTTTCACTCCCCAGTTGCATATTATACTTTTTACCACAAGGGTACGAAAATACGTGTCACTCCTGCTTCGAGGGGCTGGAGTAAAACACGTATTTTAGTACCGCTGTGGTAAAAAGTACATTATTGCCCTCGGCCCGTCCGCCCATTGCGGATGCTAGGACAGATTGTTGCCCGAACGACGCGAGGGAACTAAGATCTCCGAGTCGAAAATAGCTGTGCAAGCACACGTCAATAATGAGTTTTCATCGTGAGAACCCTCTAAACCGTGTTCAAACACGTCAGTTCTAGATTAGAATGATGAAATTATCGTTCCTCGGTATCTCAAATATGATAAATAAAATCTTATCATTGAAAGTTGATCTGAATCTTTCCGTGATGCTTTGGATATTTGAGCTTCGAGTTCATCGCTAATTGAAGAAATTCATGGTGTTCCACTGCATCAAGATTTCTTCATTAAAACGTAACGAATATGCTAGCAATTTGGTCCAAAAAAGGAGTCGACCACTGTAGATTCGAGTATATAGAACAGTCGGCTACTCCTTTTTTTATCCGAATCACTAAGGGTTTCGAGAAATCTGGGAACGCCTTCCGTGCAGCGGACGCTTCCACGGCTCCGACATGGCCTTAATTGAGCCAAGACATTCGGCACAGTGAACGCAATTTCAGATTTGACGTCAGCACGTGTGGATATACGCAATAGTGAATTCTAATGGAGAGACTAAACGGGGCCACGTGACGCGAGCATAGAATTAAGTTTGGCAACGATGTGCCGCACGTTGGCTCGTTGGACGGTCGGTTGGTGGGCCGGTGGGTCGGCCGCTGGCGGCTCCTGGGGCTCCCCGTCGACTCTATTGAGACGAGTATTGAGACGTCGTTCGGGACACGTAGTTCGGGAGCTGGATAGGCTCCCGTGAGCACGAAGACCTGACACCTCGGAACAAAGTGCATTTCACGTATTTTGGGGCGTAGAATCCGAACCCGTTGGAATTTTTCCGATAAATGGTTGGGATAACCTCCAAAAATGCGATTTTTTTACCGAAAAATGCAAGGCATGTTGACGAATAATAGCGACTCGATTTGACTTCTCATAGTACGGCAGCTCTTTCAAATAGTCCTCGTTACACAGAGGGCAAGGGAATATGAGTATCAGAACGTTTCTTCATCATTC
>JAPYYZ010006765.1:0-16913 GCA_030522705.1 Eretmocerus eremicus | reverse complement strand
TAAGGAGAGAATCGATTCCTGATAGTCCTATAAGAAGGAGAAAGTAGGTATCACGAATTACGCCAAAATGTATAGTTCTAAATAGATGAAGATACCCCGACCGAACCTGCACAATTACCGAAACGTTGAGCGTTTCTTATCCTCACTGAAGATCGAATTAAATGTATAGACACATTTCGTCTGTTTTCGGAGTAAGAATAATTCAATTCAGAAATCTTATTCTATCCATTCATTTAGAGGAATTTCCTACATAATGATAAATTTGGAGTGCAAGTGATGGGAGTATTAAAGAATTTCATAAACCGTTGATTTGTTTGAAATTATTTCATGTAAAATTGAGATGACAACATAAATAATAATGCAAGAAACAAAGTGGCGAAATGAATGCGATGTAACATTTCGATGAAAACTGGCGAAAAGAGAAAGCATTCTTCTAATGTCTTTTAGCAGCGTATTTGAGCCTAATCATCAGTTTACCATTCAGTGGAAAAAACATCTCAATATCGTCCGATTTTCTTGATTCGAAGTTTATTTTCGATATCTCGATGAGCTAGTCAACAATACGCGAGTAATAATTAAACTAGGCATCAAAATTATGAACTTGCACCAGGTATGCACTGATTATCCTCTCTGGGCTGTCCTGAAACGCTATTCCGGAATTCAAGAAAATTCGGCTCAATGATCAATGCAATCTCTCTGTCACGGTCAGACCATGTAAGAGGAACAAGGATACATGTCATCTTAGATTTTCCTTCGCCGTTTTCGTACCCTCCGAAATGGTGCGCAAACGATGCGTTTGCTGCAGGTAAGTAATAAATGCAGCGGCTCTGGCTTCGAGAGCGACACATACAGGTATAGATATAGAGTCGTTGCCTATAAGAACAATATGTAGGAAAAGCGTGTTCGAGTGTCGAGTCGAGCCCTCCCGTAGCGCGGAATTCAAAAGGCCATCTGTCATAATCTGTCCCTGAGAGCCACGTGAAAGTGGAAAATCGTAAACCTGTGCAGATGAGTGTATAGGTGCACTTTCCTCAAACTTACAAAATTCATGAGAGGGGGAGAGTCGTAAGATGACCCCGTGAAGGAAGATGCACTTTTGGCTCAACGCATTTCTTGAGCACAGAGTTGGAATATTATCGCGATATTTGAATGGTTCTAAACTGGAGGAGCTTGCTCGGAATCGAAGGTTTATTTGAGGATTGGGAAAGTGAAAATTTACATCATTGCATGGTAATGAAAATGAAGATATTAAGAGTTGAGAAATGATTCGCTGATGTACAGAGGCAACATTTTTTTCTTGGGCTCAGTCAATTCTTGGGTTTACGCTGCTCAAGGAAATAAATGTTTGGGATCTTCCATTCGATGACTTAGAATTGTAATGTGTGACTGGTGCGAAGAGGAGTTTTTTTCTTATATCTCAGCATAATACTCACACGTTGGATGAAAGTTTGCTTAGCTTAGGCATTTTTAAACCGTGCAAGTGTGTGGGCATCGAGTCGAGCATCGAGTCGCAGAATGCATTTCAGCGAAGATAAAATAACCCAATGAAGTATCGTAATCACGAGAGGTATGAAATGTTGTGAACTCTAGATAAGACGGATCAAACATCGCATTCGTTGCAACGAGTGGACATTTGATATCGGAGCGCTTTTATCCTCCCACACGAGTTCCTCGCATTGTAACGACGTCCAAGTAGAAAGTCCTCGCAGCTAATGTTTTCGACAGTCTTATGTCGTACAGTTAGACTGCCATTAGAATTCAAATTCCGGTGACTCTTCAAGCGGAAATTTGGTATACTTTCTTTGAGTATGCGATAAATTCAAAACCAGAACCCGGTTCCCGGTTCTCGTTAGAATTCACGCTAAGCTTATCGAATGAAAGTCTCTCAGCGATAGCTACCCAACTCATGAAATTCCATTGCGCGTTGAAAATTCGTCATAGGCAATTAGTGTCTATTTGTGATTCGTTATCTTTACCATCTCAAACATAAAATTAAAATGTGACGTGGAAATAGTAAAGCAGCATAGGAGCGAGCTAAGCATAGAAATCATTATACGCATATGATGACTATGAAAGAAGCAAACAGGTAAACGACCTGGCCGAAACGATACACTGTTTTGTGCGATGATCTAGCTGAGGGTCTTCTATCTCACAGAAAAAAAAGCAGCCTGATCTAAATGAGAACGCCCACACTTCAATCCAAGACCACAAGTAAAAGAGATAACCCTTACACAAACGAGGTTGAAGATATCAGCTGCTCGCCAACCCGACTTTACATCGTTTTGCCGGCTTGAAATACGTACACCATCCACTCACTCATTTTTGACACAAAATTTTCGTCGACTCGTTGAGTTTGCCGCGACCACGACGCGGCAGCAGTTTTGATCAAAGCAGAACCTTTTCACGGCCCACTTTTTTTTAATTGCACACTACTTATATACCTCGATATATACCTGTGAAACTACGACACTGCGCGCGCGAATTCGCGTGGCTGTTGCGGCGCGCAGCATCGAACTGAAGTTTGACCGGAGAATCAGGTTGAGATTCCCCCACCATCGTATTATGGTACGAGACGGAGTACGATGCGCAGTGCCCAATTCCTCGGTGTGAGTCTCACTCATACTTTTGCCTTGGAGTACTCACGTGCACGAAAGTGCGCGCGTACAACATCGAGTGTGTGGATTGACTTTAGCCTGCGTGGGCAGGAAGCCTGAAGCGATGTCAAAATATTATTCGAGCCGGTTCGATTAAAAATTTTCTAATGATCTGGCTTTCAGTGTTATGTACTGCGTGTACAAGGATTTACAGAACGATGATGAATTTATCATGACTTTTGAGAGTAGTATTTGAGAAATTATCTGGAAAATTATCATAAATTTTGGGCTATGAAAGGAATGTATTTTTATGACATGATCATACACGATGATTCATCCTTGTCTCACGCTGTCGATACCAAATTTCATGAACAATTTAATTTGAAGAAATTTGTCCTCGTTCTCAATCAAATATAATGTATTATATTTCTCACTGTGATGATGAGAAAACACGTTCTTCAAAATATGAATCAGACGTTGCGAGGTCAACCATTGAGGTAAATCGTTCCCATTTGATAAATAACTTTCGATCTCCCTCTCAATGGAATGACGACAGTTACGTGGTTCTATATAATAAAATAGTATTTTTTTTCATTATTGTAATTTCAAAAGTTTATCAGGAGTCTTTTTGGTCGACCTTGAAGGAGTACAGGGCTTGAGATTCATTTAAAATTTCAATCTTTTCAAAATATTCGGACTTCAATCCCAAGCTCGATTACAAGTCTCGTCTCTTATCGCTTCAAGACCGACCAAAAAGAATCCTGATGAATTTCGAATGTTCCTAATACGACCATTCTAGGGTGTTCTGTTCGTCACCCCTGTCTCTCCAGTATGTTGCACAGCAGCCTGATTCATTCAACAAATTTCAAAGATTATTCCAGAATAAGAGCCTCTTAGACAAAAGTGCTTGGCAACGCGCGGGTGGAAAATCGACAAGTTGGCCAGTTATCGACCATGTTCTTATATTTTTTAAGAATTTTTTTAGGAATCCTACTCTCTTTAGATGCAACTCAGAGAATGAAGAACTATTCCATCATAATATCCCTTACCCACGGTAGATTCTGAGAACACTTTCTTAGATCACAATTGATCTGTCAAAAATAATTTGATTTTGATATTCCTTTCATCGAGAGGCTTATAAAACTAAAACTCGAAAACTAGGTAAAGCGAATGAAGGTACACCTGTTTTATCTTCTTAAAATTTACACACCATAATCATAATGGATACATCAACAAAGCAAATTTCATTGACTTATTCATGGAGTGGAATAATTTCCATTTTTGATAATATGCAAAAGAGTCGTTTCAGAAGAAATTATGAAATTATGGCACGGTATTTACGTCTGCGTTTGGTACTAATCAAATGAGTCTCGGAGTACAAACGAGGTTCGCTCCGTTTAAGGAGAGTTTCAATCGAACCAGTCTTCGACAGACTAGATTGAAATTTTCACCAATTAAATTCTATATTCTAGTCAATAGGTCCTTCTCAAATCTCATTAGATATTTGTTCAATATGGACCTGATTTATCGTATATTCAGTTGATACAGGGAATTTGATGAATTCCGAAGAAACTACGCTAAAAAAATTAGAAAGCAACTTTCTCTAAGCAAAATCCGAGTAATATTCTTGAAGGCGAAAAGAATAATCAGCCTCAATATTCAATCTTGAATTCAAGTTAATTTTTTATAGAAATTCCTTCTTCACTCAATCAATCTCAAATACGAATTCGCTCAATAGTCCACATTCATAATATATATATATATTATCTATCTTCGTACATGAGTCTAAAAATATTATTATAAATAAGACAAGTCTCACGTGGTACATACCAAATGCAGAATGATGGCTCTTCAAAAAAGGATCTGACAATGGTTAAATGCTGAAGGTTTTCATAAGCACTATCTGAGATGGGTATTGGCTTGTAAAATTTTTTAGAATTTTTCTGCTCACCATAGTTCGTTTGTAGATTATGTAGGGCTAGAGTAGATTGTAAAACTAAAGTGATCCTGAGATAATCAACAACTTTTCAAGACCCTGTTACTTTAGTGCAAGGTTTTGATACTGATCAAGTAAAATGTTGCGGAAGGAAATTTTTTTCCAGATATCTCAAAGCGTTCTCAGATTTTCTCAAGACTCAAAGCATAGACCTACAATTTATATTAAAGTGCTTTATAATATTGCTATACTAATTCATGCTATGCCACAGAAAATAAAGCCAGGACTGAATAGGGCATGTCTTAATCGCTCATCTAAATTCTAACTTCAGACACAGCCCCACCTCTTTTTCAAACGCTACAATTGACCTTCCACGATTTTGATTCAGGCTGAGCCATAAATCTACAATGGGTGAAATTTTTTTTCAGACCTCTTTTGCTTCTCCAAAATGATTTTCATCTCCAAGCTACCAACAACTGGACATAACTTCATGGGCAAATCTGACTGATCTGCGACCGTTTCACTTTCGACTGCTAGTATCACATGATTCGACAAATAAAGAGTTCAGAGACACGTCGAAGCTCTCTGAAGCTCGCTTCTATGATTTCATCGGATATTTTATCGATCAACCAAATCAATCACTTCCCCCATCCTTCCTTCAAGATAAATCGAGGTTGTCGATGATTGGGAGGATGAACAGTCATTTAGCACAGCAGCGGTTGGTACTGATGATGAAATACCGCCCATTCGTCCATTTTCCCTCGCAACAACCCTCGTACCCGGCATGATCTCCTGGAAATTAATGCAATAAAATGCATTACAAGATTCATTTGATGAATGATATATCCCATTTTATGACGGTTATCGATAATTATATTGGTAAGTTATCATGTCATTTGATATGCTCACCTGTGACTGGATTATTTCTTCTATCGATACTGTGGGTTTCCGATTAGAACTTATGAAACTCCTTGGCGTACTTGCAATACGCATACTATCCGTGATGGCACTTTCCCGCTCGTCGGGAGGATCTATGTCGATAACCGTTATTTCCTTTTCCGTAGGCATCGTGCCGATACCTTCCGGTACTTTTTTACCCTTGTCTTGGACAGATGCGTAAGCGTACAGGTTGGAATTCATCGCTCCGAGTATTATTACCCCCGGGGACCTTGACGCATTTTCTTCGTCTGTTATCGGCGTGTTGGAAATTTTCAGGGAAATTCTTCGATCCGTCATGAGATCATGAATTGATATTGCCATATTGAATTTCTTGTTGACTTCTGTATTGAAAAATTATTTTTGTTGTACTTGCAAGTTATCTTTAAGTCATCTAAAATAAAGGAAAAATCACATTCCCTTCTTTGAATTATTGACACGTTTACTGCGGAGCCGTCTTCTCATTATTTTTTAAAGGTCGTGAATCAGGTAGTCTTATTCAAACAAAATTAATGATATAGGATGAAATTTTTTTAGTTTGCTATTCAATTTCAAGGTCGACCGATCCAACAAAATTGGGCATCATTTGACAAATTTTGCCAGCCGATGCGAGCCAACACAAGCTGGACGAAAAGGGACATTAACGTGTCAATTTCGTCCTATCTTTATTCTGATATCCAGTATTGGTGGATACATTTGAAATAGAAAACTCAAAAATTCGCTGAGATGATAATAAATCCTAATTAATAAAAAATCAGCTCATCCATGCGCAGATTTTCGGAACTGTAGTCTAGCAATTCAAAGTCTGGAATGTAGAAGAATCCAAATCTCATATTTGTATGAATTTACCTGAATTGGAACAATCTTGGGCCGCATGTTCTTGTGAATTATCAACACTGGTCTCGCAAATTTTTTGAGACTCGAGGCATTCTGTGGGTCGAGCAACAACATGGATCTCTTCATCGTCATCGTCAGGATTTGGTGAATGATTATGTTTTGATTCCTCTGGGCCTATGTACACCATCAGTTTACCCGAAGAAGAATCAATCGTAGTAACCGCTCTGGCTTTGCAATTTTTGTCCGATATTCCGTTTAATCCATCTTTGACGTTTCGAACGCATGACCAGTAAGCTCTGCCATTTGAATATTCGTAACATTTTTCGTACAAGTACTCGTCAATGCACAAATTTGTGCCAATCATTGTCGCAAGCATTTTGCTAGGGCTGAGTATTGTTCATGAACGACTAGATGAGTATTTGAGTGGAAAATTCTGAATTTTTTCAAAAATCAATGAAGTCCCGTGTGATGCGCGCATTCACAGCTTCGCAATCCAACGATGGATCTCGTGTCAGACTGATGTCTTCTCATTGAACATGCATGTACAGTTTGATCCCTGTAAAATGCATTAAAAAGTTCTAAGTTACTGGGAGAAGTACATTTTCAAATAACACCTGGACTAAGGACTCTAGGATTTTATTGAAAGATTGTATATAAAAATACATCCTTGTTTAGCTGACGCGAGAATTTTCCAAGTATTTGGTGCCCCGTTGGAGTAATCTTTTTTTGCAACAAGAATTTATAAAAGACTCGCGACATTCTGTTTGAATGGTCTATAATTAACCTGTACTATTAGAAAATTTTTCATATGGATTCATTTGATTCGATTCCAATTTTACGCACTCTCACAGTTGGGATTTTTTCAGCTTGAGCAATTTTTATCGTAACAACCGAAAAAAATGCATACACCGTGCATGGGAAACGCATATATGAAATCTGATGGATTAACATTCGTGACATTAATGCGTAATCCGTGGAAAACATGTGCACTTTTTCGAACGTATAAATTTTAGGATTTTCTGTTCATTAACCAAATGAATGTTCTAATGAAGAAAAAATCATACAAAACAATTTATGCTCTGAACTTGGACTGACTATCGCAAATTAGTCGTCGAGCCAAGATATGCAAACTAATTTTGTAAACTAAATTTAAGAAACTGCTTACCTTGACAAAGTAAACGTCTGAACACAACAGATATTTATGCCATCCGTGATGAAGCATAAGTGTGACTCGTGGTTTTGGTTTGATTGAAGATTGATGAGTGAAGGGATAGAATTGATCAATCAATTTCTCCTAAGGAAAGAAAACGGCCTTTACATTGCGTGTACATACTTTTAAGAATGTGGCAAGAGAAAGACGCGAATGCAGAAATTCACTCGGTTTATACTACAGGTCGCGCGCGGACAAACTCGTGGTGCTACGACACTACTCGGGAGCGGAGCACGTGGTCTCAAATTGATAAGGACTGGGGAACATACACATACAAGAGTCTATAAGAATGAGAGCTAACGCGCAGCTCAAAACATGATAGTAGGGCGAATCCAAGGCGAGAGTCTTGGAGAATCACGTGCTCTTTTATGATGAAACCATGATTACGAAAAAAGCGCAGTTGTCACATGAGAGATTCTCACCCGTACTTGACGAGGTGCAAACTATTCCATCAAAAATCGAAAGCCTTACGTAGACTAGATTCATAGCATTGCATGGTTTGTATGGTTGTAGGTAGCGTTGATAGGATATGCACTGAACGGATGAAAAAAATTATAGTATATGACCAGATTGAATTTCACCTAAGAGAAATTTAGCAAATTCTTGATCCTAGTCTCATTTTGAAAGTTTGCGAACAGCCTTCGCTCCAATCTGTGTAAAGATAATATAATCTAATGGCTCTTCGATCGATGTGGTCCATACGTTGAATTCTAAACTTTGAGAATGTGAATTAACTCTCTGCGCAAGAATTCGAAGGCAGTGTACTTCTTCTGTATTGTTTATTACGACACTCATTCTCGAAAATTTCAAAAGCTATGTAGATGCATGCATTGTAAGCAGATTTGTGAAGATTTTATGTGCGCACTTATTTTATTCATGTGAAATTATGTCCAGATGTTGACAATGTACTTACGCTGATGATTTGCCGTTATCACGCTTCTTGTTGTGGACTAATAGCCCATTAATACGCGGGCTGTCTGCGAGATCACCAAAATTAGCGGTAGATTGCAAAGAAATAGTCTACCAAAGAGAGATAACACTCAGCATCGCACCAATAGATGTTCTGGATTATAACAGCACGAGGTTTGATAGTCTGTTACGACATCTGCTGCCTCTTTCTACAGCGATTGAATCAACACTAAGCGATAATCGACCGCGCCGAACATCTATCCTCTTCGTCTACAGAATATTCTCTTCGGTATTTATCTGTATTGACTCACACTACTATCACGAGGGCTCACGCAACATTGACGAATTTCTCCGATTCAGCTTTTCCATCGACTTCACGAGTCACTCGAGAAAATTACGCTGGCCACAACAGCGATAGAATAGCTCCAATTGTGATTAACTCAGCCTCTAATAAATCTCAATCTGAGATTTGTCTGTACGTTCCGACGAGGCGCAATCTATTATTCTGGCTGCATATATGTAGAAACCTCAAAAATGAATGAGATATAAGAATGCATTGCCTTCCACAGAGAAGGTCGATTTTAATCCAAACAATGTTTTAAAAATAAAATATTTGATGCAGCGTATTATATTTCGAATTAGAGAACAGAATCTACTTTTACGAAGTCACTTATTTGCTTCGCCTTGCCACGCTATCTGATATTGTGCATCACTCATAGTTTATACTTGTAGCGTGTGTAAGGCGATTAATATTTCAGATCCCTCCTGTACTCGCAGACGCATTCAAAAGTTAGTTGTTGAATCAACAGAGATGCGAAATTTCAAAGTGCTCACTCGTAAAATTTTAAATTTTTATTGCACGAATGCATGCAATGAGTTTGGAAATATCTATCACGCATGAAAACGCGGTAGTCGCGTATTTCTAAATATAACGATTAGTACTAAGAGTGATTTCCATATACTCGAAGAGATTCATGAATCGCTTGACATAACATACCATTTCCATTAAGTAAACAATCCAAAAGTTTCTGAGTGTGGAGATATGCTTTTGGAATGTTAATAATTTTTCTTGAAGATCTAACAGTTATGTACAAGTAATAATTGTTACACGAAATTTTACCTGGATGCCTGACCTTATTTCTGATCTGACTTTGCTGAAGTTATCTATAGAGAATTATGAAATGTTTCATCCAATCTTAGGTACCATGAAGATTCATCTTTCTCGCAGTATTTGCGGGTCCAAATGAATTTTTCTATGTGAACAATGATTGACGGCTACTGGCCGGGTGATGACTGACTCGTAGCAGTCCATCATTATTATTTTAGTCAATCCTACGAGTGTTTCCAAAATGAATCTTTCTATGTGTCCACAGGCTCAAAATAGATTTTGCAAAACGATTAAGAGATATGTAACTTTGCTTTAGTTCCGTCACTGCAACCTCTCTGCCTAAAATGAATGACTCTGGGAATGACTCTATAGAAATGACTCATTTGAAAAAATGACCCATTTGAGATGATTCGCTTGAAATGACTCATTACTTGAACGACTCATTTGGAAAACTTAATTGAAAGAAAATTTGAACAACCTAAAATGGAGATGAAAATATCGAATAATCCGTTGATTGTTGTAAATTGTCTCATATTCTCCAAATGAGTCACTTCTAATGAATCATTCCAAAAGAGCCGTTTTTTCAAATGAGTAACCTATTTTAAGCAGCGCTTGAAACGATCAAAATTATTATCATTTCCCGCAGTTTTTGGCTAGTTTGATTCTAGAGTGTTTTCGAACTTCTTAAAATGGTCTTTTTAGTAGTCAACTGTTAGCCTTTTTACTCTTCTCTCAGATGCATTTCATAAAATGAGAACAGAGAAGAACAGAGCAAAGAGAGGAATAGTGGGTTTCGGAATTCTTCCAAGGGCCCCTTTCTGTAGGGAAATCGAGTAACTCTTGAGGCGCTGGGGGTCATCCATACTTTCTAAAATATCCAATGCCGTCATTCTGCAGAGTATTCCTTCGAGGTAACAAATACTTCTTAGAAAATGAAACATTTCCTCAAGGAAGCAACATCTATGAAAAATTGAAGAATATTAGTGAAAACTACACCAGCTGAGTGCGAGGCTTAACACAAAAAAGACATTAAACAATGGAAGCTGAATAACGTGAGCGCCAATACAACTGCTTTGCTGCAATCCATTTATTTTAAGGTCAAGAGGAAGTTT
Source organism: Eretmocerus eremicus (assembly GCA_030522705.1). Lineage (NCBI taxonomy): Eukaryota > Metazoa > Arthropoda > Insecta > Hymenoptera > Aphelinidae > Eretmocerus > Eretmocerus eremicus. The sequence goes on along the minus strand of JAPYYZ010006765.1, from coordinate 6,271 downwards.
TTCGAGACACAGTAATGTTCATTTCGATGATTCTTCCCTTCGATTTTAATACATAGAGTATGGAGAATTCGGCTAAACGCTAGACCTAAGATCCATATCATGGAAGTTTTGAAAGACGATTGGTGCCAGGACAACCGCAATGCATATTATGAAGGTAGCCATAGTACATTGATGACTGTACGGTTCGATACTGACAACTGATCTATTTGGATTCATCTATGGGCTATTAGTCTGCGATGCTCCTGGCCTCCATCAGCTCTCACTTGCTTCTCATATCATCACCTCGAGACTGCTAACTTCTGCTTTCAAAGAAAGGCGTATGCCATTCTGAGAGGCTCACAGTTTCACTCCATTTTCATCATTTTTCCTCCTCTTCACGTTCATCGGACAGCCATTCTTTTTTGATTTCATCCTTGATGTCAATATCTGGATCACATTCATACGTGACCATAGTTGCCAACGATGCGGATCTCCAAATGGGATAGGACTCTGCGCCATGAGGTTGTTCTAGGGAGGAAGAAGACTCAAGTAGGAATCATAGGATTTTTAGATGTTTTCGCTCCTCCCTAAGTATACACACGATATGCAGTCTCTAAACCTAATACTTGGATACTACTAAAATTGCATACATCTGATACAGAATTCATTGTGTGGATTTCTGGAAAAATGGGCGAGCTCCAACGGATGGGTGGTTTTGGGCGCAATCGCTCGGAACTTAGGATGCCAAACAAGTATACAACTAGATTCAGAGTCTTTCGAGCGAAGTAAAATTCATTTGACAACAAAAAAAAGACTCATCAGGAGATAAAAATAGGAGAAAAGCGTAGAGCTATCAAGGAATTCTAGAGGAAGGATATAAACAAGGAAAACTGACTTAGCCCGACAGATGAGAGAGGAAATGGAAAGAGTAGATTAGGCAGCAGCGGGGAGCCAACATGTCCGCTTCTCAAATCAACTACATGCTAGTCAAATACGCTGCTAAAAGAGATTAGCAGAATGGTTTCTCAATCTGGTATAATATTACATAATTTTTCTTCTCTCTTATACCTCCATAGGAATAGTCCAGATCAATTACCAAAAATTGTCAATAGCCCCTATTTATTTTATTTATATCTTACACAAAAAAGAATTAGATCATATTCACTTATTTGAACGGAAATTCGGAAAGTTGTTCAAGCGCCGATTAGCCATCGGCGTGTACGTGTTTGTGTTTGTGTGTGTGTGTGTGTGTGTGTGTGTGTGTGTGTGTGTGTGTGTGTGTGTGTGTGTGAATAAATGTCAATGAAATGGGGGAAAATATCAGTGATGAATTTGGAATAGAAACAATCGAACCCATGGGAGTTATATAATAATAAAGAGCAAAATGTGTGATTTTGAATTTTTTTTTCTTTGAGTTATGGCTGTTAGAAAAATTCATAATAAGGAGAGTACGTCAGGCTAAGAACAAAACATTGACTCGTATCTTGTGCTATCTTATCTTCTGATGAATTCGGAGCAGAATGAATTGAATGGATAAAAGTTACATAAAAATAAAGGTGGAAAAACGTTATCTTTAAAGAATCATTTTAAATAACCACTATGGAAGAATTCATGACAACGAGAGTATATGAAATTAAGGGTTAAAAATTGACTGGTGTCTGTTGGGCATTGCTTTGGATGAGTGTGTGAATTTTCAATAAAAATATATGAAAAACTGGACGAGATTCTGTGTCACAAAGGATTGTCGCCGTACAGATCCACATACACACAGACACGGAGACATGTAAGGATGAATTGATTCATGGAGAAATTATGGTAGGGGGTGGATGAAAACGAAGATGAGCAATGGAAAGGTCTTGTCGAGTAGATGAAGAAAACGTATTTCAGAATTGGACTGAGATGAATAGAGGGTGCGAGGGAAAAAGAAACGGACTACCTGCTTCAGACGCATGTTATGCCTCCATCAAACAATATAGAGGGTGTCTCAAAAGTCAGTGCTCCTCCCCCCCGAAAGAAATCGGGAATGATTCCGAATATCGAAAAATCCCGAAACACATGTCTCCTGGAATCGAGGGGGAAGCTCAGAAATGGACTCAGATTTGGCCTTGAGCGTGAACTTGGCCATTTTTTGACGATTATTTTAAATTTTTCGAATGGCAACCTCTATTTTCGACTTCGTATTCTAAAAGGGTGCAAAATTTTACATTCAAATATGAATTTGCCATAACTTCTCATAGAAAAAACAATACCTCATATGAGACCAGAATTTTTCGGAAAATTTGTAATGAGAATAATAAAAAAAGCCATAAGTCATAAACTGTTCCGCGTGGGGAACTGAAAATTCACTGGATTTTTCTCAAAAAAATTCTCGACAAACCATGTGTATTCCATGAAATCGATCGAATCGGCAACAGAAGATCGTTCACGAGAAAAAACGCACATGAACAGGCATGTGGATGTGGACAAAAACGCAACAATGTAAGATCGTAAACATCCTGTGAAGAAATTGAGATTCAAAGTATGACGTACAATCGATAAATCTCGTCGAGATGGAAAAGGTGTGGCTCTTATATTGATACGAAATATTATGAAGGAGAAAAGTTTCATTGATTCGATCCAAGAATCATCTCAACAGAGTATGTATATTGTAAACTCTTTACTTAATATATTGAACGAATAGCTCGATATCATGATATTACCATCTTGTATTGTTGAAGTCCTTGGAAATATGTTTGAGGCTACGCGAAACTCAATTTCTTCTTCTTTTGGTAGACAACTCTCAAAATTTAGGACATCTGCTATTTCAGGGCACATTTGTTCTTCTTGGGGTCGCTCTATCTCTTGAATACCCAGTGAATCATCCTCTATCCCCTCACACGATGCGCCTGCAACGACGTATGAATAATTAGTATCGAAACAAATCTGTTTCGCTGAAACCAAGCGATGGAAGGGACTCCACTCAGGGCTTTTACCCCTCGGGAACGATTTTTCCAATAATATTACCGATCAAGAGGGTATCCTCATGTGCAAAATTCTATCATTCACAATAACGTGTTTAAAATTTACGTAAGATGGAATATTATTATCGTTGTTATTACAATTCGGAGTCCTTGATGTACCAGCAGGGTTTCCGTATGCGTCGCAGTATTGAAGGCTTTCTCTTTTCACTTGACACTCCACCAAATCGCCCGGAACATCTATCGCCTCTGGAGCCATATGTTCTTTCTTGTACTGTTTCACTTGTTCATACTCTCTAACATCATTTCTCATCCTCCCACATGTTGTATCTGCAATGATTCATCGCTAAATAGTCTCAAATGAGATCAGAGTTTTCAAAAACGAATAGTGCTAGAAACTGCATCCAGAATTACAGTATTTCGAGGATTTTTCCATCAATATCGCTACTGTTTATACTCCTAGATGGAAAGTCACCATTCAAAATCGGATATAATAGGATGAAACAGGCGAAGTGGAAACTTGATATTATGACATTCCATGACTAAGTTTTTGACGTACAGAAAGATATTTCTCGCAGATCACAGCATTCAGCATTTTCCATTTTGGGTATGCAATCTACTAAATCGTATGTGACACCTGTTCTTTGAAGAGTCATCTGCTCTTGATTGGGATGCTCCACTCCTTGAGTCTCTACTTCATCATTTCTTATTCCCTCACGTGGAGGATCTGCAATCATTGATCGTTCATTAGTCTTAAATCTAACCCTAGGAGTCAGCACCGACAAATTCGGTCAGCTGCATCTAGGGCCTACTTTTTCAAAGGTTGTTTTCTCAATATCACTGCTATTTTCTCTTCTGGATGGACTCGCGTCATTCAATCCCTGGTGTACAGCAAATAGACAAAATTGGTATTTAATGTAATGATATTACCATTCTGAACTCTTGATGTACAGGGAGACATTCCGCGTACGTTGCAGTATTCAATATTTTCCACTTTTGGTATACAAACTACTAACTCGTGTGTTATATGGGCTTCCTCTAGACACGTCTGTTTTTTGTCGGGTTGCTTCACTTCTTGAGTCTCTAGTATATCACTTCGTATTTTCTCACGTGATGCATCTACAATCGTTGATCGTTCATTAGTTTTGATTCCAATATCTTTTGTATAGCTGAGGGAGCGAAGGAAGTATGTCTCTGCCGCTCAGCAGAGACTGAATGCCACGCACTTTCGTTCTCTTTAGATAAATATCTGAATATGCTACTCGGTGTTGGGAATAATCATCCTCTCTGAAGCTCTCATCGCTCAACGCACTTTACGACCAAAAGTTCCTCCAAGTAAACTACGATTGCGCCCGTGGCTCTCAATGCACCATTACCGTTTGGGAGTACTTTGGAACTCTTTTTGGATTTATGACTTCATTTAGCTTATATGTACGTTTCATATTGCATGATAAATCTTACACTCATTCGTAGCCAATCGAAAGCTTACTATCTAAATTCGATCGACTGAAAAGCCATTCAAATCTAGTGGAAATTCACTGGAGAATATGAGTGAAATACGCTCTACTCGCCTTGGAGTGGGAATTCACTCGAAGAGCGGAGGGATTTTCACTTTCTTTAAGCCTCTTGCCCCGTTATATTGAACCGGAAAAACGGAAACCAATTGTGAATAATAACTAGAGGTCGCTCACACTCACTCACATTCATATTGTGATTTCGGGGATTAAAAAAAAAATTACGGCGTCTATGGGACTCAAACCGTCCACCTTTGGATTACCGGGGCTTGACCTTACTCACTGGACCAATTGACTTGGATCTATGGAGAGGCTTCGATGATTTTCGAAAGTTCAGGTAGACACCAATTATTAATAATAGGAAAGTACCAATTTGCGACTGTGAGCATCGTTTGCAGCTGTGAAACTTATTAACACTGTCGCTAACAGTGTGTCACATTGTAATTAAATATACTATGGCAGAACCGAGTGCATATCGTATCAACGCCAATAATCTTCTCAGTCGCTAATTTGCGTTGCATTCATCCAAGACTCTACTGATTCATCGGCGAATGCCTTGTGAATGTAATATGATTCATCTATTGCCTATAATGATATCCAAATGACATTCATAAATTGGTGAAGCTTGAATGCATCTTGAAGTAACTTCGGCAGAACATCAACCTCAATGCAAAAATGAATGATGTGACTCCATGGTTTCAGAACTTTAGCAGTGCTTTAAAGGTGTTTAATTACTGCCAAATTGTGGCGAAATGGGTGTATGCTGATCACTCAGTAAATGATCATAGCTCAATATCGACTATTTTCAGATATTTAATGATTGAATCAGTAGATACGTAATGATCAGATCAGTAAAAACCGCTCCCGGGAAACTGATTGAATCAGTGTGTATTAACTGATTCGTAGTCGGGTTTAGCTGATTCGCAGGGAGAGAGTACTTGGGTAAGATGAGTGACTTGCAAGGCTTTCCCCTCATTTCGAGTGATTCTGGAGTCACTCTTGTTTCGAGTAAAAAAAATCACTCGATCGAATCAAGAGAGTACAATCCCTCTTTCGTTAGACGGGTGGCGAAGTCTCTTTAGACGGTTTTCGCCCTAGCTATGAACATTTGGAGAGATGTTACAAAGTAAGACCGTGGTGGAGCTACTTCGCAAGAATTCTAGTTATTCTACATCTTCAGCTGCCACACGATAATTCAGTCACCCTAGATTGATATTCACGGCTCACCATTCAGGATTGCAGAGTCTCAGCTCTGAAATGATCCATTGTTGTTTCAAAATTCATTTGGACAATATCATTTGAATGCAGATGCGTTGACTAGACTGCAATTCATGGACTACCATTGATACGCGAGGTCGAGAAAATCTCTTTTCTACATCTATAACTCGGCCTCACAACATCGAGATTAGATGTTTTCAGCTCATTTTGAAGCTCTTTTCAACAACTCTGTGGCGAAGTCAAATCCAAAAATAATCCCGGTGTCGGGAGATAGTTCAGGACTCTTTGAAGAGTTTTGCAGAGTAGCCCCACCATAGCCAGAAAGGGAACGTGCACATACTCCGTGACCCATTTGGAGGGAGGGGGGTCTGGCGATGTACCACGGTCGATCACGGTGGGGGGTGGGGGGGTTTGGTCGAATACTACGTGACCTGCAGCTTTACATTCTTGAACGCCGGACTGATTCGAGAATGCGAGTTTATTCTTCGCTGTCCTAAGAAGGGCATGTTCCACCGTACCCACACCTCGAGAGAGTAATCCATCTTCAACGATAAAAATGACGATGTACCATTTCCCGAAACGCACTCGTTCACAACGTTGACG
>JAPYYZ010006759.1:0-14013 GCA_030522705.1 Eretmocerus eremicus | reverse complement strand
TGCGTGTGGTGGCAACGTGTATTACAGTTCATGATGTGTAGTGACCGTGGCGGCAACGAGTATTACAGTCTGTGTAGTGCGTGTGGCGGCAACGTGCATCACAGTTTGTGATGTGTAATGACTGTGGCGGTAACGGGTATTACGGAGAGTGTAGGTAGCGAATGGGCAACGCGGGTTTTCCCGGAATAATCCTCAGAACTGCAAGGATAGATTTCCGGATCGATTCTCTGTGGTACGAAACGCGACTACACGGCCGTAGTGCGGGAGGCGCCTACCTCGATTCTTTACTGGGCGCGAAAATGAGCAGCATCGATTGAAAAGTCAGAACGGGAGCATATGCGCGCGTCAGATATGTGGATGATGACCATTATATCATTTTCTAATTTTCCCTACAGTTTCCAGTGACCCACTCAGGATGGAATTGATGACCCTGCTCTAGAAGATGGATTGGAATGGATTGGAAGATGTCGAATCCATTCAGATGCTGAATGTGAAACACGATTTTCGTGATTCAGACGGATTGCGTCAACTCCAATCCGTATCAACTAGTTTCATTAGTATTGAAACCTTATGTGAACCAATGCAGTTTTGCAGCATTCAGACGGAGTGATGAATTAACTTCTATGCTGCTCACTGGCATTGAATGGAGAATCGTGAATCCGGATCAATGCTGCGAATTGGCATTGACCATGCTCAATCCAATCCGGATTAATGCCCTCCAATTCGCCCCCAACTGGACAATCCAATCCGCCTCAATGCTGTTTAGTGGCATTGAATGGGAACGGAGTGCCAATCCAATTCAATGCTGCGAATCGGCATTGGCCATGATCAGATCAATCCAGATGAATGCCGTTCAATCCGCCCCAATCGAATTCAATGCCAAAAAATGGTATCAGAGTGATCGCCCCGGGAGATCCGATCCGCTTCAATGCTGTTTAGGAGCATTGGATGAACATCGATGGTCAATCCGGTTCAATCCGCAGATTCGGTATTGGAGACACACTATGAGCATACAGCAGAGATAACAAGATCATTTCTATATATATTCATCAAAAATATGCTTTTAGGAATATCGCACCTTACGGACTGACACAAGCATGAGGATCCGATCTGTTCGTCAGTCTTATATACGGATCGAGTTCATAGTTCGCCACGTGCGAGAAACCATTCCCATTGAAAATCCATACGATCCATGAGGAAACAGGGAACGCCACTGAGTGGCTGCCGCTTAAAAAACATGTTCCCTGACAATGAATCCGGATGGATGCCAGGGAACGGCATTGGAGAATTCAACCTGAATGGTCCGATCAGCCTCAATGGCGTTTAATGGCTTTGGATGAAGACGAATTGCCGATCTGATTGGATGCTGCCAATCGGCATTGACGATATTCAATCCAATCCGGATCAATGCCGTTCAGTCCACCTCAATGCCGGAAATCGGCATTGAATTCGAGATGATTGATGATCCAATCCGCCGTATCACTGCTGATCGGCATTGAATTAGAACGGATCGCCACTCCGGTTCGATGCTGCGGATTGGCATTGACCAAGCTCGATCCAATCCGGATCAATTCCATCCAATCCCTCTCAATGCTGAAAGTCGGCATTTAATCCGCGATACTGGACGATGCGATCCGCCCAATGCTGTTCATGGACATTGACTCGGGACGGACTGCCAATCCGGTTCAATGCTGCGAATCGGCATCCACCAAGCTCAATCAAATCCGGATCAATGCTATCCAATCCGCCTCAATACCGAAGATCGGCATTGAATTCTAGTTGATGGACACTCCAATCCGCCTCAATGCTGTTTATCGGCATTGGATGGGGACGGATTGCCAATCTGATGCTGCGAATCGGCATCGACAATGCTCAGTCCAATCCGGATCGATGCCATCCGATCCGCCTCAATGCCGGAAATTGGCCTCTAATTCGGAATACTGGACGATCCAATCCGCCTCGATGCTGTTCATCGGCATTGAATGGGGACGGATTCCCAGTCCTGATCTATCCTGCAGATTGGCATTGACCATGTTCAATCCAATCCGGATCAATACCATTCAATCCGCCTCAATGCCAGGAATCGGCATTGAATTTGAGATGATGGACGATCCAATCCGTCTCAATGCTGTTTTTCGACATTGAATGGGGATGGATTGCGAATCCGGTTCAATGCTGTAATTCGGCATTGAACATGCTCAATGCAATTCGCCTCAATGCTGATTCGATGCCGATTCTCGGCACTGATCCGGATTGGATTCAGCATGGTCAATGCCGACTCGCAGCTTTGAACAGGATTGTTAATCCATCCCCATCCAATGCTGATGAACAGCAGCGAGGCGTATTGGATTAAGCATGGTCAACGCCGATTCGCAGCATTAGACCGGATTGACAATTCGACTTCATCCAATGCCGATTAACAGCATTGAGGCGGTATGGATTGAGCATGGTCAATGCCGATTCGCAGCGTTTCATCGGATAGAGCATCCATCCCCATCCAACGCCTATGAAGAGCATCGAGGCGGATTGGACTCGCATGATCAATGCCGATTCGCAGCATTGGACCGGATTGACAATCCATCCCCATTTAATGCCGATAATCAGCATTGAGGCGGATTGGACGTGCATGGTTAATGCCAATCTGCAGCATTGAATCGGATTGGCAATCTGTCCCCATCCAATGCCAATTATAAGCGTTGAGGCGGATTGGACTAGCATGGTCAATGCCGATTTGCAGCTTTGGAACGGATTTGCAATCCGTCCCTATTCAATACCGTTAAACGGCATTGAGGCAGATTAGATCGTCTAGTATCCCGGATTCAATGCCGATTCTCGGAACTCTTCCGGATTGGGTTCAGCATGGTCAATGCTGACTCGCAGCCTTGAACAGGATTGTTAATCCGTCCCCATTCAATGCTGATGAACCGCATCGAGGCATATTGGATAGAGCATGGTCAACGCCGATTCGCAGCATTAGACCGGATTAACAATCCGACTCCATTCAATGCCGATTAACAGCATTGAGGCGGTATGGATTGAGCATGGTCAATGCCGATCCGCAGCGTTCCATCGGATAGAGCATCTATCCCCATCCAACGCCTATGAACAGCATCGAGGCGGATTGGACTTGCATGATCAATGCCGATTCGCAGCATTGGGCCGGATCGGCAATCCGTCCCCGATGAATGCCGATAAACAGCATCGAGCCGGATTCGACCGTCCGGTATTCTGGTTCTGATGCCGATTCTTGGCATGGATTGGATTGGATCGAGCATGGTCGATGCCGATTTGCAGCATCGAACCGGGTTGATATTCCGTCGACATTCCATGCCGATAACCAGCATTGAGGCGGATTGGACGAGCGTGTTCAATGCCGACTCGCAACATTGAACGAGATTCACAATCCGTCCTCATCCAATGCCAATAATCAGCGTTGAAGCGGGTTGGACGAACATGGTCAATGCCGATTCGCAGCATCGGAGCAGATTGGAATCCTTCCCTATTCAATGCCGATAAACAGCATGGAGGCGGATCGGTTCGTCCCGTATCCTGGATTCAATGCCGAATCTCGGACATGATCCGATTGGATTCAGCATGGTCAATGCCGACTCGCAGCTTCGAACAGGATTGACAATCCGTCCCAATTCAATGCTGATTAATAGCATTGAGGCGTTTCGGATTGAGCAAGATAAACGTCGATTCGCAGCATTAGACCGGATTGACAATCCGACTCCATCCAATGCCGATTAACAGCATTGAGGCGGTATGGATTGAGCATGGTCAATGCCGATTCGCAGCGTTTCATCGGATAGAGCATTCATCCCCATCCGACGCCTATGAAGAGCATCGAGGCGGATCGGACTTGCATGATCAATGCCGATTCGCAGCATTAGACTCAATGAGAGTTAACGAAATTTGATCCAGCATCTATAACTCGTTTGAGTCATTCTCTCCACTCTCACGTGGAGTCTGTTCAGGAGAAACAAGAAGTTTTCCAAGTTCCTTGAAGGGCTCTGTAGTCAACCTTGAAGGAATGAAGCAGAAAATGTATGACTTATTAATCATCGTCAATCCTGCTATCTCTTTGATTGAACAGCTAACGAAATATATATCCCAGCAGTAAGTGAACCACTTTCTTCTCCTGATGATTAGAAAATCTAATCATCAGTGTACCATCAAGGTCATTATCTCACTACCCCAAAATTAGAACCAGAAACGAGTCCAAACTAAATATCCTGAAAGGAAATACAGGCGTTCCTGTTTTTACGCGGATTTTTTGTACGTGGTTTTGAATGTACGCGGTTGAGCTATTGATCCCATTCTTGTTTCTACGCGGATGAACTTCTAGATTATACGCGGATCGTACATCAATCTCTCGGGAGGGAGGAGGGGGGGGGGAGCTGGAAGAAAATTTGGCCAGAGATTGTTGAAGGACCATCGTCGAACGAAGATGAAGTTTCGATTCAAGAGTGTGCGTCTGTTGCGCAACAGGTTGGTGGTGAAGGTTCAAGGATATCCATGAGTCAGACTTTGTAGAGCTTCTGAATGGAAATGAAAAACTTCCCATGGAGGATATAGAAGCGATCCTAGAGCCTGATAACGAAGACATTGTTGAAGAATCTATTGAGGAGCTGCGAATCTTGAGTTATGCAACCGTCACGAAAATTATCAACAAATTGAGAGATCTTATCGACGAAGTTCAAGGAATCGATCCTTTGATGACTCGGAGTATTAAATTCAAGTATGACTGCGAGGTAGCGCTTCGTTTATATAAAGAGCTGCACAGAGACCTCATGCGACGCATGAAGCAGACTCAAGTGATCGATTTTTCCAAGCCTCGTCCATGAAAACCTTTTGATATCCATTTAGAGTGGAATTTTGAGATGTATTTTATTAATATTCAATGTACAGGATACGCATGTTCATTTTTGATGAATATCCGTTAAACTCGAAGAAATACATATTTTTCAAAAAATCAAATTTAGCTAACTCCAACGAATTTCTTGTGGTTTGACCGGAACTCCCGTTTTCCATAAGAACAATGCTTTTTTTCACGCGAATTTTTCATCCGCAGCACTTCCGTAGCCCCAATTAACCGCGTAAAAAGAGGAACGCCTGTATAGTGCACTAGGTAAAGGTGCATGCTGACCAGGACAGTTGCTTCTAATTGCAGAATATAGAGGAACATCCAATAACTAACGCTGCTCTTGAACGTAAAGATGACGAAGAAGATATTTCCACTATTATAATTCAACTAGGATGGGGAAGCTGAAACAAAAGAGAGTACTCAATCTTCAATGGGGGTGGGTTTCATTTATAATTCTGATTGGCACTATATCTGAGCACGTTCTTCTGCTAGATTTGTGAGTTAATGATGGAAATCGAAGTATATCGCCGGTGGTATTGCCAGACTTGGAAAGTCAGTTCTTCAGCTCATATTCTGATGTCAATTCCAGCGAAGCTCTTGTTTGATAAGACAGTACATGAAGAGACTCGGAGAAAAAAGGTGTGGCAGGGTTGGGATGGATTTACTGTTCGTATAAGATTCAGAACTGGTGTCCTTCGTACTCAAGACGTGCCACATGCGTGCAAACCCAAAAATTTTTTCCATAAAGTCTTCCAAGTTTACATGTCATGCAGCAACATACCAAGGGATATTCTCCAGCACACTTGCACAGTGCAGCAAATACCAAGAGCGAACAAGCTCACCATCATTGAGAGAGAATCTTATCACCTCATTGTTCTGTAATTATTCCATGCTGGTTCTTTGAATGATGAAAAAAACCTTTGAATCGAGACCATTCACAACTTGTAGATCCTCACTGTTACCCACCAAGATTCATCTGTGGCACTTCTCATCCACCTGAAAGCAGGTATCACGATCAAGGGTAAGCTTATTTTCTCCCAAAGCGGGGAACGAATAGCTTACGAGCAGTCAGATGATGGAGAAGCGAGGAAAATTATTCATATCCGTCATTGTCTGATTCTCATCGCCTACATCACCTGCTAGTCTGCTAGAGAGGAACTATGAGATTACCCAGCGCGTGACCTAGATGGGAAACTCGATTTGCGATTTTGGTCCTTACCGACCGAGTCCCGAAAACGACTATGAACTAGACCCATAGCCCAAGGCTCTCTCTCTCTGACTCATTCGAGTGGGATACACAGTACGACGACTTCCTCTCTCTGAACCTCTCGGACGGGGCGGAACTGGTTGAATTTGCGGACGACGCAACAGTAGTTATTGCCGCCAGGACGAAGTTGAAGGTTGAGTGTATTAGCAACAAGGCACTCTATCGCGTTGGCCAGTGGTGCCCCGATAACCACCTCGAATTGACCAAACACAAATGCGGAGGAATGCTAGTTACAAGGAGGAGAAGCTTCCAGTTGCTCTTGTTCGCCATCAAGGGGCACCAGGTCCCCTTGAAGAGGGAACTCAAGTACCTGGGAGTGTGGTTTAACGATATGTGGAGCCACAGGGTCCAGCTCAGGGAGGCTGCGCTGAAGGCAGATAGAGTGGGCTGCGTGCTCCAGTGGCTTATGCCAAACATTGGAGGATCCAAGCCAAACAGAAGAGCTCTACTCAGCATCGTGAGGTACTCCATCATGCTCTACGGTGCAGCCATTTGGGGTCGACTAGCCAGCGATGCCATGATCGATGGGAAACTAGGCCCAATCCAGCGGCGTCTCGCACTCCGGACGATCAGCGCCTACTGCACCCAGTCCTATGATGCAGCGTACGTACTGGCAGGTACTCTACCAATTTGCTTGCTAGTCGCTGGAAGAGGGCGAATAGGGGAAAGGCAAGAGGCTCTGAAGAGTGGCGATATAGAGCTGACCCCGATCCGAAAAGCTCTCATTCGAGAGGTTGAACGGGCAGGAACAGTGGAGGAATGGCAGAAAGAGTAGCGCAGATCAACGGAGGGTCGCTCAACGCGCGGATTGATCTGCAACATAGCCAGGTGGATCGATCGGCCCCATGGAGAATTGGACTACGGGCTGGCGCAGGCGATGAGCGGGTATAGCTGCTTCGGTAATTACCTGGAGCGATTCCAGAAGAGGGAAACTCCGGTCTGCCAGATGTGTGGGGCCGACTCGGATGACGCGGAGCACGCACTCTTCCAGTGCAAGGAGACGAGGATAGAGAGAACGGAGCTCATGGAATGGCTCGAGGCTCAGATGACACCTCAGAACCTCGTGCCAACCATGCCCCGTAGTGAAGAGACGTGGGTTGAGATCGCTGACTCCATCAAGACGGCGATCACCCGAAAAGAAGAGCGGAAACGGGCAGTGCTGCGCCAGGCAAGAGACGCTGAATAGCGAACATCGACGACCTGGAGAGTGATCAACACCGGGTGACCTAGAGAGAAGAGAGAAGAGCCGGAGATCCAGAGAGTTACGCTTCTATAGCGCGCAACGCTCCTCCTACCCCGAAGCGATGCGAAGGCGGTTTCAGGGTGGGTTGGTTTTGACATGGTGGATGTTACTTCAATTAGATCTGCAGAAATAGATGGATTTCGTATGAATAGATGTATCTGTGGAATATATGAAAATGATGACCACCATATCATTCTCTAATTTTCTCTCTACTTTTCAGTGACCACGTCAGGGTGAAATTGACGAGGAGGATCAACCGATGCCGTCATGCAAGGGATCAATGGATGTCATGACATAGGCAGATCTATTATGTAAGTAGTGATACTTTTGTGGATATAAAATTTGCCGAAAGAGATATATTTGTATCTTTTTGTATATATGTAGGATGAATAGATAGATTTTGAAGAAATAGATATATTAGTGGGGAATAGGTAGATGCTGACCTATGTATTATTCTCTAATCTTCTCTCTATTTCCCAGTGACTCGCTCAGGATGGAATTGACGAGGAAAATCAACCAAGGCCGTCATGCGAGGAATCATTGGATGTCAAAATGTAGGCCGATCAATTATGTGAGTAGTTATTCTTCTGTGAATATAGACTTTGAAGGAATGGATTAATTTTGTATGAATAGATATATTTGTGGGAGATACATAGATGATGACCATTCAATCATCCTCCAATTTCCTTTTTATTTCCCAGTGACCCGCTCAGGATGAAATTGACGAGGGGGATCGACCAAGGCCACCACACAAGGAATCATGGGATGTCAAGACGTAGGCAGATCTATTATGTGAGTAGTAATTTTTCTGTAAATGTAGACTTCGCAGAAAGAGATATTCTCCCATCTATTTGTATATATGTAGGATCAAGAGATGAATTTTGTACAAATAGATATATTCATAGAAGATATGTGGATGACGAACATCATTCTCTAATTTCCTCTCTCCTCTTCAGTGACCCGCTCAGGATGTGATTGACGAGAAGGATCAACCAAGGCCGTCATTCGAGGAATCAATGGATGTCATGACGTAGGCAGATCTATTTTGTAGAGTGTGACGGGGGTGATTATCCTCCCGCACCTTCCGGCACAGTGCAAGGCCGAGTAAATTAGTGATCAGATTAAGCTGCTGTTCGTTGCTGGGTGCTGCTGCTGCGTGTACGAAGGGCGAGGTATCGAGCACGAATGGACAGGCCGTGATTTGAAATGATAAATAACAGTCGGTTTATTGACGCAAAAGGATCAAAGTGCACTAGGTGCAAGAACGAGCGCGAGCACGGAGAGAGCAATTGGGCGCAGCCCAAGAGAGAGAAGCGACCGGGCTACGGAGGTGATCGCACGGGGCCTCGGCACGTCGATGGCAGCAGAATTGGTGCTCGGGGTCGTCCTCGGCGAGCTGATGCGGGAAAACGCACGGCGCGGAAGGTGTTGAAGCGCGGGCAAGAGATGCTCCGAATTGGCTTCTGCTCGCGAGGACGGGCGACGCAAGTCTGACTCGTGCGAGCCGGCCGGCGAGAATTGGGGGGTCCGCGAGGGGCGCGGCGCGGGGGACAGCATAACGTCCGATTGCTCGCTGCTGCGGATGAATTCAACTGAATCGCGATTTCTCTCTCTCTCTCGCTCTCGCGCTATACATATATTTAGGGGCTCTCTCCTCGGATGCTTGTGCTACAAGAGTAATTATCATTAGTACATCTTGATTGTGGGACAGAGGAGAGAAATGACGGTGAGACTATCAGAGCAACCGTCACACCCCTCCCCCAGACGCTGGGTAGCCGCTCGGCGTACCAGCTCGAGGATTTTTCTCTCTCTGTCTGGGCCTTGAAAGGAACGAAAGTGTCCGAAATCAACGTTGACAGCTACGAGAGAATAACAAGTTCAAGTGAAAATCGGTAATAAAATCAATACTTTGATCGAACGGGGAAAAAGTTCTAGCTACGAAATGATTGGTAATGAATGATTTCATTTGAAAACCCTATGTTGCTGTCTGTACAAGAACGGCTTATAACTAATCATACATTCACTCTGTATCAAGAATGAACATTTGTACTTCGATTTGTACACTTTTTCCAGAATAAATAAAAGGAACATATTTCTTTGATTAGGCTCACTTTGGTCATTTGATTGCTAGATCAGCAATGAAGAATGCTATCAGAATAAAATATTGAAATTAATGTAATCATCAAGATTTTTCTATGTGAACGATTTATACTAGAGAATCAATGAAAATTGACGTAAAAATAACGATCCAAATATTTGAAAATTGAGAGAAAAGTTGAATCGTACGCAAGTACTGAAAATTGACTGCTAACGGCCGTAGACTTATAGTCAAATTGAAAATGGAATGAATAATACTTTTTCGGCCGTAGACCTTTTTACAACACAAAATACTTAGGTTTTACATTCATCCATCCATTCAATACACGATTGCGGATCGGCCGGAGACCTAATTGCAAATCTTACTGAATGGATACAATGCAGAATTTTCGATGAAATACAAAACAAGGTTCTTGAATGTATGAAATACAGAAAGAGTTAGAAAATAAGAACGAAATGAAAAATTCCTGGACACACGCTTATTATTTCTTCTTGTGGACCATGTCGTGGAATGCAACGTTGGCACACTGTTCCGGATCACGTGAACCAACTGATCCACAAATTGGGCATCGTGAGCCATCGTTGTATCGCAATGTCATGGAAGCCTTGCGTTGCTTTTCGTCTTTGATCAGCTCTCCAAAATAGGTATTGCAGCGTGCTTGACCCAACTCCCTCTGAATTTTATTAGCTCCACATCGAGCCTTATATTCTTCTTGCGGCAGCTAATTTTCTTTGCAGCTCTTGAATCTGCTGTATTTTTCGGCGTTGCTCCTGCTCACGCCTGACGGATTCCACCGCCCTCCATTTCTCTTTCGTTTGTTTTACGTACTCCAGATCTACTCTTGAGAATGTGCCCTCCTCAGCTATGCCGTACGTGTTTTTCCCAGCTATTGCACAAATTGAACAACCTATATGTCCTTTGCTCGAACTCAGCTGAGGCTGAACGATGTTGAGCGATTCGCTCCTTGACCAGATCTGGAGTCAAACGCGTCAGTCCGGGTGGTGTAATTGGCCTACGGCGATTTCCTGCCGGTGCCTGGTCCTTTGATTCGGACGGTGTTGATGTCGTTTTTCCCTCGGAGTCTGACAAATAGTCATCCAAGAGTCCGCGAAGATCTATAGGCCATTTCGGACGAAGTCGTTGATGTTTGGTCCATGACGGTCGAAGATTGGTTACTGTCCATGACGGACGATGGGCGCAACTTGTCCAGATGATCGGACGTAGCGATTGGGAGCTCAAAAAAGCTAGCGTTGGGGATGTTAGTATCCGGTGTCGGAGAAGATGTTGGTTCCACCAGGGTAACGCTTATGAGGGAAGCGCTTGAGTCATCAGGTGAGGCCGCATCGATGACCTGCGTGACTGGTGCGGTTGGCCGACCGCAACTCAGTCCCTCCCCTGAGTGACTCTCCTCATTCGCATGGGTGAGGTTCTCCTCCACTAGACCCTGCCGTTGCTCTTTGCTTGATCGTGCTGCCTCATCTGCCATGATCCTGTAAACAGACAAAAGAACAGGCGTCGCTTTTTTCCCAATTTTCCTCGTACAGAAGAGAGGGAGAATGAGAGAAAAAATTGTCAGCGGAACAACGAACAAGTATATTACTCCGCCTTACGGCGACTTGCTCGCGTTCGTCTAGGTGATAAATTCGCGACCGGTTGATCTTCTTTCTCCTTGACTGAGCCCTTCGGACGCCCTCGCTTCCGCTTAGGAGCTTCTTGAATCGGGGTCCCTCCATCTGAGTTTTCTTGAATTTCAGTCCTGTTAGCGGTCGGCGTGAATTCTACAATGTTTTTCCGAACCGTGATTTTAGTTTTTCGCGGTCGTCCTATTCCACGCTTTCCTACATTAGGTCTTACAGTTGGTGCAACTTTTCTACTCGTGGATCGGGTCTCACACATTCGGATTCCCTCGTCGTCCCTCAATGTATCTTCTTCTGCGATTATAGTCGATTCGTTGACTGCGACGTCCTCCGGTGGCTCCTCTCCATCGAAGTAGGGCTTCAAATCCTTGACGTGTACCTTGCCGGCTGGGTTGCCCGTTTCATCGGCCACTTCATAAACATTGCTGCCGAGTCGAACGGTGATGGTGAATTTTCCGTCAAATTCAGGTACAAGCTCACCGGATATGCTTTGAGCGTGTGATGATAAAACGCGGTTGCGTTTCCAAACTGCATCTCCAATCTTAATTTGTACATCGCGTCCCTTTGCATTGGAATATTGAGCTTGACGCTCGGTCGCTTGACGAGAATTCTCAGCTGCGACTAAATGCAACTGTGGCAGCTTTACCATCCTAGCTTGCCATTCTTGCATCGAACGGAGTATCTCCTTTTCTGCAGACGCACGTTCCAATAGTCTTTTCATAGTCTTCGGAGGTGTTGGATTCCTCCCATAATACAGCCAAGCTGGACTCATTCGCGTTGACTCTTGTACAGCCGTATTGTATGCGAATGCCAGTTCGTGTACATGCTCGTCCCAACGCCTGTGTTTTTCTTCTAGAAGACAAAAATAGCCGTTTTCACTGTACGGTTCACTCGTTCGACTGGATTTCCGGCCGGGGAATACGGAGGTAATGTCATGTGCTCCACCTCCCTTCCATCCAGAAACTTATCCAACAATTTATTGGGAAATTCAGTTCCATTGTCGGACAGGAAAGTTTCTGGCGTACCGAAGCGCAGAAATACTTGTTGGTCCAGAGCTTCTCGCACTGTTAGTGCATTGGCATTACGGACGGGTACGCATTGTATCCACCGCATGAATAGGTCCATGAATATGAGAAGATACTCGTTTCCATGAACGCTGCGGGGAAACACGCACGTGTCGGCCGCTACAACTCGCCATGGTCGTGAAATTGACCGTGTGCCCATGAGGCCTGCTGGAGCAAGTTATTGCACTTCGCACTACCGGCAAATTGTACATTCCCTAACAAATAACACAACATCTTGATATAATGTTGGCCAAAAATATATAAGACATGCACGCTGGTACGTCTTGAATCTCCCAAAAATGTGCAGACGTTGCCTCTTGATGGCATTCTTGAAGGACCTTGGAACGTTTTTCTTTGGGGAGCACTAGCTTCCACCCCTCATCATCCATGTCATGGTCTTCAAGTATATCATTTGGCCTGTAATGATACAGCAGATCGCCGACAATCTCCCAGTTCGGAAATTCTCTCGGTCGCTCTTGAACATCTCCAAATTTCTTCTTGTACCAGATGTCATCCGTTGATTCTGCCAGATCCACAGCGGCAAGAGTGGCTGGATCAGAATTTTCGTCATTTTCGAACATGCGGGACAGGGCGTCGGGCACTACATTCTTCGAGCCTGCGCGATGTTTAACGACGAAGTCATGACCTTGTCATCCCAGCGCCCTGCGTACCCGACGTCCGGAAGGATTTTTCAAGTTGCGAATCTACTGCAAACTGCTGTGATCCGTGACCACTTTGAACGCGTACCCTTCGATGTACGGACAGAATTTTCGAATCGCCCATGAAACACTAAGGCACTCACCTTCTGTGACACTGTAATTTCGCTGAGCTTTTGATAATACTTTGCTCGCGAACTCTAGAAGTCGTTCATCACCATCTGCAACTTGTACCAACACGGCTCCAAGTCCGGTATCACTCGCGTCCGTTTGGATTACGAATTGGAGGTAAGGATCCCGTCGGTCGAGAACCGGTGTGGTAGCAATCATAATCTTGATTCGGTCGAAAGCTGCCTGTTGCTCTTTGCCCCACACGTAAGGTGCACTCTTCGTAGTGAGGCTAGTGAGCGGTTCAGCTACTGTGGCAAAATCGTCGAGGAATTTTCGATACCAAAACGCCATGCCTAAGAAACTTTGTAATTGCTTGACCGTCTTTGGAGCAGGATACTCCATAATTGATTTGATTTTTCTGGGTCCGGACGAAATCCGTCACGATTCACTAAGACACCAAGATATTCCACCTCGTCCTTGCAGAAGTGACTCTTCTCTCGATTAATAGTGAGACCAGTCGCTTTGATTCTCTGGAGAATTATTTCGAGTATCTCAATATGCTTCTCAAAAGTATCGGTGACAATGATCATGTCATCAAAATAGCAGAATGTATAGGGCTCGAGATTTGGACCAATAATATTGTCCATAAGCGTCTGAAATGACCCCGGACCGTTCGTGACTCCATAAGGTAAACGGTTGAGTTCAAATAATCCCATGCCAGGGACTACAAATGCAGTGAGATGTTTGGATTCCTCTTTCATAGGAATCTGATGGTATGCACTGCTCAAGTCAATAGCGCTTATGTATTTGGCATTTTGGAGCTTTTTTAAAATTGCATCCATGTAGGGTAACGGGTAGGCATTCTTCTTGGTCACGCTATCTAATTTGCGATAATTTATGCAGAAGCGATATTCCCCGTTTGCCTTCCTCACCTTCACCACAGGACTTGCCCAGGCACTTGTAGATTTTTGAATAATCCCAGCTTCCAGCATTTTCCGAACCTGTGCATGCATTCCATCCTCGATCTTCTTAGAAACAGGATAATACTTTTGTTTGATCGGTCGACAGGA
>JAPYYZ010006754.1:0-12278 GCA_030522705.1 Eretmocerus eremicus | reverse complement strand
CAATCCATATTTCATTTCTCCAAACTTTCGTCAAAGGAATCCTGCAATCTAAATCTGCACTTGGTTGTGCTAACATTATCCATCCCATTCTATCTTCACGATTTATTTGCCGTATACCTAGCTCTTTATGCAATGTAGCTTATCATGCGTTGACGTCGAGACCTCGAAACAATTTTTAGTGAGGCAATAATTTGGAGAGTGGTGAGTCTCACCAGCCTTGCATACTAATCTTCACAGAGCGTTGCCCGCACAGAATTTCCCGTAAACATTGACTGGCACTAGAATATTTATGGAATTTCTGCAATTTGAGATCCGATTCACCGTACGTATCCAATATGAGACTCTTACAAAAAACGAAACTTCAAAACATGAAATATTACGAAGATGGAAAAAATTTTACGAAAAATGAGTAGACCTGAAAATTCATTGTATTCCAGCTCGAAACCCCGAATGCTAACTGAGCATTTGATTTGCACCCTCTGCTTCTTCAGGATCGAAATAGATCCTCGTTAATTTCAAGGAAATTTTTAGAATTCATGCGTAGCATTGCTTAATTCAAAGAGTCAATCCGAAAGTCAGCATTCTTGCAGTCGATTTGCAAATATATAGGCATATTAGTATACTTGTGCATGTCTTCCGAGATAATTCGAGCAGCTTGTTTCTAGATTATTAACTTCTAGAATAATCCAGGTCAGCGTCTAGAATAATCTAGATCATCGACTAATTCTCAAGTATTCGTTGTTGGGATGAAAATGATGTTGCGGCTTACATTAGAGGAGCGATTTTTTCGTAGTCTAACTTTTTAATGTAATGATTCACAGTAGAATACAGATGAAGAACCATTGAGATTGCCGTTTTTTAAAAATTGTTACTCTCACGAAAATAGGCTTTGCTTCGTGATGTGTAAAAAAATTGGAGAAAATAGATAAATGATTTATTATTGCCGCGAATGTCATCGTTATCAATAAATAATTTTTCAAACATCCATGGAGGTTAGTATGAACATAGTTGAGTATTTCCACTACAGAATCTAGAAGTATATCTTATGCCAGAATGAGAAAGTGGACGGACGTGAATAGAAAAAGTCACTTTTACGATTAGCTTGAGAAACAATGCGTCGGCATTAACAGAAATATTCAAAAATCAACTTTCTTGGTGAGTGGAATATTAGTTCTCCAACGTGATTGTGACACCTATTCACTGAAACTACTTAATCAATCTTTATTTTATAAAATAAGAGATCAATTGATGATGATCACTCATTACGTGTGCGAGAAAAATGAAAAACAACCTCAGTAGAGCTATACATTCGATCCCACTATCTCTTGCTACACTGGGTAATTGAAATCAATCGAATGCATTGGTATTTTTATCATCTTGTAACCAATCGACATATTTCTTGTACACCACTGCAATGCAACTCACCGTAACGATTGCGATATCATTCAAGTAAGTATTACTGGATCCTCTGTAAGCTGGGTGGATGGTGATTCTCTTCACGTTGTATACCTTCCCTTCGCCAACAGTATCTGATCTGCTCGTTCCAGTATAGATTTTCATATATTTCAGCGAGCTTGGTGACATCTTATCCTCAACACAATGCGCAGCCGTCACGATATGATACTCGCTGACGATCGCACCTCCGCAAAAATGCGTAGGCTTCAACACACCATAGGTCCACCTCATAGAGACCTGGTAAGGGTAGTCTTGGATGTTTGCACTTTCTCCATTGATGATCCTCTCGTCACCAGTTGAGCAATGAGTTCCTATATTTGATTTTTTGAATATAAAATAAGTATTAGAGCTAATGTTTTCAAAAAATTTTCAATGCGCTCACTGCAAGAAAAATAAAAAACAGGATATTGTATGGTAATCTCAAATCTCAAAATCGATTCACACAATTCCAATAAATACTCACTGTTTGATAAATTTTTGTAACAATGACATAGATTTTAATTTTTTTAAGTGACAATCACGCAAAAAAACAACCATGGCGCGCATCAATCGTACCGTAATTTCATCTTAGGTATTGGAAGATGAGTGTTTCTTACATATTCTCACCTATTAAGAAAAAGTAAAAGAACAAACAGCCTGCATTGACAGAATTCATCTCGACTTTTTCTGATGGTTGAATGCAAATGCAATGAACGTAGAGTTTGGATTTATATGCTCCAGTTGACTAACGCTGTTGTGATGCATTTGAAAGATGCACCTCCGCTATTGATAAAATTAGAAGGTAAGGTCATGACCTGCGCTCACGGTTATACCTCGACTTTCTGCTCGTTTATCTCGCCTTCCGTGAAGTGGCATCAAGTCGTGCATTATTATTCATTGTTATTCACTATCTTTTTGATGACTCAAAGATTTTATTCTATTCATTTCTCTGATAAAACTCACTTGCGTCAGTATGAGTTTTCAATAATTCTATAGTTTAACAATTACCACATTTGCCAGATTGTGACTCGTATCATCTTTGATTGTATATTACTCTTTAGGATCGTAGCCTGTATCATCTCAAACTAATTTTTGTAAATTTAACACTCTAATTGAATAAGTCCCTTGAACCGCCATCGAC
The DNA here is from genome assembly GCA_030522705.1 of Eretmocerus eremicus. Taxonomy (NCBI): domain Eukaryota; kingdom Metazoa; phylum Arthropoda; class Insecta; order Hymenoptera; family Aphelinidae; genus Eretmocerus; species Eretmocerus eremicus. The sequence goes on along the minus strand of JAPYYZ010006754.1, from coordinate 9,703 downwards.
GCATCACCTCCGCAGGTTGCACGATAAGCAGATTTCACACTTCATAGATCTGAATATCTCTATTGTCGGTGAGCATAGTTCATGATCTCTGGCTAGAACACGCACACGAAAGTCAAGTGTTTTGATGAGAAAAGATTCAGCCCGAGAGGCCATCAGTTTCATTCTCATTCTGATGTCAATTGATGGCAGACTCGCTAAAAGATCAAGACCATCAGATTTAGAAACTAGAAAATAGATAAGAATCTGACATTCATTTTTTGTGCAATCGGGGACCTCGCAAGTATCGCTGCGATCAGACCCGACTGCGACAGAAACTTTCATGATCAAATGCCTTGAAATACCACTATCATCTCACAAGGTCAACAAGAAACTAGGCGCAGATAAGAATTAGCGGAACTGATACCAAGATCACTAGTTGCAATGTCATGGATTTGCAGTGTCAATTCGAGATCTAGAGCAGCAGCCGTCGATGAAATTTTTCAAAGCAGATTTCATCCATAACATTGAAGCCTTATTTGTCAGAAGTGATGAACTGACTTGTAAACATCAAATCTTGCGAGTGATATGACTCCCTACTATCCTTCAGCGGGAACGCATGTTACGAATCTATATTTATCCGCTTTAGTTTCGGAGTTGGATTCGAGGAAGCGATATGCTCACGAATTTTTTTAGCGCTCTGAAAAGCCCTTCAAGAACAAGCACAATATCTAAGAAACATCGTTCTAACAATAATTTCTATCTTTCATCGACACGAGGAGTAAACAATTGAAGGTTGATCGGGACGAAAGCAATCATTGATTCGAAGCAACGAGACGATTCAGTAAATTAATCNNNNTTAAGCTCTCTATCAAACTGGTTTTAGCAGAGGGCTTGTATGATTACTCGTTTGAAAACCAAGCCGTACAATCATTGATTCATTCGATTCATCCATGTACACACAAACGCGAAAAAAAGAGATGGAATCATAATAAGAAGTGATCAATTTTTAGAGTTTTTGCTCTAATTGGCATCTAAAACATCTCGTTGCAACAGACCATGGCCAACCCTATCCACTCAAGAATTTCCTTTACAGTTCCCGGCCGATGGAGGTGAGAGTTACAGTCAAAAATCGACCCAAATTGAATTCATTATCTTTTACTTATGAATATTCACTGGAACTCAGGAACCAAATTCAAAATAATAGATAATGAGCTGTACAATGATCCACATATTTTGTTTCCCTCGTGTGACATCGCTCTTACTATCCTGTATGTGAAGCCCTTCACTGTGCCAACAAACAATCTTCTCTCACTTTCTGTGAAGACTATAAACAAGTTTTGTAATAAATGTAGATAATTGACTTATATACAAATAACCTTTGCTCCAAACATACACTAAGAAAAGTTAGGCAGGAATTCCGTATTCACCGGTGTGTATACCAAGTCAATTTCAGAGCAAGGTGGATTCTCATTTTTGGGGTAGCTCCTCACAAAGTCGGACTAGAGTCGTCCGTATCTAATGCTTCAATACACTCGATCGGTAAGACAGAACACTTCGGGCTGGCCTGCGCGGAACGTGATCGTGTTTGGAAGTACAATAATTGTTTAAAAATCGATTAGCTATTAGTCCATATCAAATTATTTTCTCTTAATGAGACTCTATCGTAGGTTAGTGTTTAAACTAATGATGTAGAAGACTATCGGTTTTTCTTGCCAATATTTATTCTGCACTTTAGTGCGACGTTTCAACGATGTACTGTGACCCTTACCAAGCTTAAAAATATTTATTATCACATTATAATTATCTGCAAGCAATGCTCGTAGATAATTAAGGAATAGATCCCTTAGTATGGGCTTTTAATGTGATAATAGACAGTTTAAAGGTGTTTCACAAGAGAGATACAGATAGCTGAACGTAAGAGAGAGCTAGACGCCAAAAAGTATTTTAGAAATTGAATGTCTCTTTAATAAAACCACTAATCTTGATGAAACTTGACATGAATGCTCTCAAGACCATAAACTTCAGGAATAATTAATTTTTCAAATTGTTGCTCCCTTTATTTATTGGTGAGACTATTGTAAAATGAGATATCTCCGAAACAAGGTTGGTGATCTCCGCGCAATTTTACAGGAATTTTCCCCTCACAATGACCTATCATTACGAATTTTAAAAATTTTTCTATTGTTCTGTTTTTGTGCCATTTAAGGCGAAGGCGGAAATCTTTATCTTTTGCGCGTAAATCGTCAAAACTTGGAGGGTTAATATCTCAGAATCTAGGTTCAAGACCCTCCTGAAACTTTGATATGTTCTTCAAATCCATAAGACGTCTACGTATGTAAAATCTTAACGATTTTTATTGTTAGGAAGAATCCCGCCTAAACCATCTTAAGCTTGATAAGGGCCATAGTACATGATCGAAACGTCGCATTCAAGTGCTAATTAAACATTGGCAGGAAAAACCGATAGTTTTTAATATCATTAGTTCATATCAAATTATAAATGAGATTCAGAACATACTCGGGCACAATATCGTTAATTTGATGATGACTTATTGAAGAATTTGAATTTTGATGATCCTCGCAATAGCGGACAGGTTTTTTTTATCGAGCGTTCCGTAATAGCAAGATCTCGTTGTCCAAGAAAGTCACATAAAATTCAATAATAATGATAATGAATAGCAGGTTTGGTATATTCCTACATAAGGTTAAGTCAGTCATACTTGTCTGTATAGATCTCAAAAAATTCTTGACAGTAGCTAAGAAGTCTCTCTTGAAGACTGGGTAGGTCAGAAGAATAAGACGTGATACAACATCAGACAGGATACGTGTAGAATTGCTGGGCCTATAATTATTTCATCAAGAGTAGATGATTCTAAGGTGCTCAATGTGGTACAAGATCTTTATAAGGTAATGGATCTGAATGGAAGGGTCGGAGAAACAGTACCTGTTTGATACCTTGTATAGGTATAGTGCATCCCTAAAAGTCCTAGCGAGTGAGTCATGAACATCTTATTTATCCGAAGTATTCAATTAGTAAAAATATAAGCTCTGGGTCTGTTCATAAAAAATTCGCCTCACAGTACCTTTTTAAAACTCGGAGCAAGGAATTTTCTCCAAACTTCAACTATTTTATGCAATTTTATGCAAAGTCTGTAATAAATTTTCACGCTACTCCAGTTAAAAAAAATCACCGAAGAAAATTTTCCATTTTCCTTCATTCTTTGGTTTGAAAGAAGTCGTATTTTTCTCCTGAGCTAATCTGTCGTGGTTTTAGAAATAGAGATCACAAAAGCAGATCTAAAAACATTACGAGCAATTTTTTCAATCTTATTCCTGTCGCTCATCTCTCCAGAACACCAGCTCAGAAATAATCTAATAGATTGAAAGATGCATCGCGTTATTCACTATTTTTCAGTTACTTATGATGAATTAGGCAAACTGCAGTCGACTAAATGGAGTTGAGCCCTCTTATGTTATAGAATTTCGAATCGATAATAAGAGTAACGGCTAGAAATGTGTGAAAAAATCTCTAGATCCCTAGAAAAAATCTCTAGAAAGAATCTAAAAAATCTCTAATCTGCAACAAGAATGTAATTCGAAATGAAATCATTGCAATAACGTCGTGGCATAACATTTCTAGGCCCTAGCGATGACTAAGAACTTAGGCGAAGAAACCAGATGTATTTGGTGGCATTGAACATGATCACGCCACTAACAAAATTTAAAAAGAAAGACTTTCGATTCTTTCAAAAGTCTCGACCATATACTCGTTGCAATGCAGGAAAAATGTTTGAAGTTCGATTCGTTCTCCCCTAATTTTTCAAAACGAGATTAAGGTAAGAATTGGCCATGAAATGGAGAGTAATTATTACATATGATATTTATTTACAATAAATCAATTCCAGTTCAATCATCAACAACACAACGCCATATTGACAAGTTTGACATTTTTTAGCTTCCAAATACTCGAAACAGGCACGCAAGAATCCATTATGAGCATAAGATAAGGTAAATCAAACTCGAGAATTGTTTGACAATCTTTGCGAGGGATACGGAAATAGTCACGTGTGGAACTCGCAGTCCCATGAATACGCTTTGTGCATATGCTTTTGGCCATTCAGAGCCAAGTATAGTTAACTCACATTATAAAACAAATGACTTTTCGTATACAGAGATGAGCACACATTCCTCCTTGAAGTAGATTATCACGCACTCGCAGCTATCCTTACAAAGATGGAAAAATATGTTCGAATCCAGAGCGCGTGAACGACAAAGCAGAAGTCAAACAAATGTTTTGCTGACAGACTGTTGACTCCTACTTCTCGCTGAAAACGCTGGGATTTCTCTAAAATTTTACAATATACAAAAAGTCTAGACTATATTTAAATTAGTTATTATTTTAAGTTCGCCCAGCGACATCCTCATTTTTGGCCTAGATTGGTAAAAGGTAGTTTATATATAGTCAATATTATTGGACACGAGTGTCCTTCGCGATTTTCTTTCAAAGAAGTCGATTGAAAAATATGATACAAAATATCTTTGTTCTGGGCCATTATTTTTTCTTCTCTTCTTCGACCGATTCGTTCTGCTTGCGGAAGCAGTCTCCCACGGGGAAGAAATCCCAGCATCTTTGTTGATACATCTTCCACACGTACGTTTCTTGACCTGTGTGCTCCGTATCCGGTTTATTTATAAGATGCATAAGGAAGAACCTGAAAATGTTCAAAAAATTGAATGCAATAAAGTCCGCTGATTGAATGTACCGTTTCTAAGGAGTAAGTAAACAACTTACATGTAATTTGCTAAGTTATGCTCTTGTTGAACATGCGTGTCAAATCCATGCGGCACTGCGTCGAAATAGTCTTTTCCCAAACCACAAATGAAACAGTTACTCTCCATATTCGTTTTGACGCTTTCAAGCTGATCACGAAGCTCACCAAAAGCATCAATGATCAAACCTGGAATAAGATATAGCTCGATATTTTTCTATTTGCCCACAACATGATGAGTAATCTACGAGGAGTCGTTTACCTTGAATGATGGCCAACAGAATGACAATAACGAAGAAGAAGAATGTAATGTCGAACATAATTCGGTAAACTTCGTAATCGTCTCCATCGGGCTCACCTATTTCATCACCTATACCACCTCCTGCTCTCACACCTTTGTACAAGTGGAACACGAAACACTGGAAAAATTGGAGTTTGAGTATCGGTTGTCGATTTTATTAAATCCATGGTCTGCTTCATTCTGAGTGGGATTTCTGATCATGAATTTATAGTCAATGTCCTATCATTTCTATGAACTTTCACCATTTGAGATCCCATAGAACTACTAGTACTTCGTGAAATTTTTTGAAACCATCGTTTTTAGATGTATAATAAACTTTATAACGAAGATCAATAGAGTATTGAACTATGGAAGTATTTGGCTTACCGTCAACATGTCGTGACATTTCTTATCCACCTCGTCATCTTCCTCTTGAATATAGAATTTGCGGAAGAAATTGAAAGCTATGACTGTGTATATGTACACAACAATGGTGAGAAGCATCACCGTCAGTACGAGTTGCTTGCCATTGTGCGTTACGGACTGCAAGATCGTGCGCAATGTCTTGAATCCTACTGCAACATCCAACAAATGCGCAGCAAAGAAGAAATTGTTGTAATTTCCCAATATTGAGAATGTGAAGTACCATAAACTGTACAGGAAGGCCTGAAAAATCAGATAGATATTTGATAAACTTATGTGCGAATGTCTTCTCTCACATTTATTGAATCAATTGAAACTTTCTCACATTGTCAGTGATTGTTACGCCAGCTTTCCACAGCTGGTATCTCCAATCTATATTCATGATGCTGTTGAATAGAAAAAGATTGATCGATCAAGATGCTCGCAGATGTGTAAGATACATGCAATTGATTCATTTACTCACAAGTGCATGAGTCCAGAACCCTCTTCTTCTGGGATGAAGGTAGTTTTCTCCATACCCACCAGCGCACTTATCATTTCGTAGTCGTAAGTATCGCTATATTTTTGCCTGACTTTTTTCTTGATAAATTTGTCCCAGTAATTGACTGGGAAGGTTTTCGCGGATATTGCAAGCTTATCCCAATTTGCCTTGAAATCGTAGTCTCCTGGTTGCTCAACTATGTATAGACCATCGAATTCGACTGTTCTTGCTATTTCTTTTTCTCTCTTGAAGATAGCCAGCGGTACCTGGAATTAATAATCATAATCGATTTGTATTTGAAATCTTGAAATATTGTTGAAGCATCGATAACTGAGAAGAGACGTCTTCAATTCGTAAAGGAAGAACACGAGAATCATAGCAGTTTTTGGTCAGGATACGAGAGTTTCCAAAATATTTTCGTACTGAACATGCATTTCCAGTGTTTCAAGACTATTATCGACACTTGGTTCGATTAGGTGCCGGTGTACCTTCAAGTGATAGTAGGCGACGAGCATAGCCAAAGATATAATGGAGTGCGTAGCCGCCATGAACCTCATTATGTAAGCAATAAAGATGAAGTCCTTGGGCACTTCGACAAACTCTATCAACTCTTCTTCTTCTTCCTCGCCATCTCCACCTTCACCGCTACCGAATTCCCGACCAAGGCCACTCCCAGAGCCGCCGGAGCCACCCTCGCCTGACATTTCCGTCAGCAAATCTCCCATTATCTCACTGCTGTCAGCGTCCTCGGATTCTTCATTCAAGATGGTAACCTGAGACGTAAAAACGATCGTCTAAGCGTCTTATGACACATTTTTTAGTTTAGTGGGAATTTCTCCCATTCTCTTTATTGGTCCTGTGGGAATGCCGAAACTGATCAGGAAAATCAAACCTCTTTAATAAATCGCATTCTAGCTAAATGAGTGATGGTCTGGTTGTGAGGAAGGCATATTACTAGACGAGTGCTTACCTGATAGAATAGCAGCATGAAGTTGATGCAGAAGGCAAGAACGAGAGCGGCGTACTTGAGGGTATAGAAGTTCCGCGCGAGGAAGGACACGAGTCGATGGCCGTACTCGGAGAAATTAATGGAGGAAGCAGCGGATGGCTCGGCCGTGTGTTCTTGCTTCGCTTCGGCCTCAACAGCAGCCATGGCCGCCTGTTGTACGGCCACAGCTTCGGCAGCAGCCAGCGCTTGCGCTCGTGCCTGCTCACCTCTGCAATAATGCATTCACAGATCACCTTATAAATCTCCCCCACTCTTTTGCCTGGCTGTGAAAAATACCCTCTTGAGGTAAGTGACCATTCAAAAGTTCAGACATCTGTTCCCTTCTTAAATGATTAAAATCGCCGTTAAGGGCATGTAAAAGCTCCGCCTTACCGACATTCATCGTAAATTGATTTATAATGAAACAAAACAATATTTCGAAAAAGTAGCTCCAATCCAAACTGTGTATCAGCAAAATGCACAACTGTGTAAAATTTTGGAGTGATCCGCGCAAAGTTCTTCGAGTAATCCGAACTCTAACCAGAGTCGAGATTCTTCTAAGAGCTTTCCAGGGGTCACTCCAAGATTTTACACAGTGATGCATTCTGCTGATGCGCAGTTTGGATTGGAGCTACTTTTTCGAAACATTGTTTTGTTTTATTATTAATAAGTTTATAATGAATGTCGGTAAGGTAGAGCTTCACCTTGCCCTCAAGAACACAAGTTGCTTTAAATGGACTTCTGGTTATCCAACACAAGTTGTGTATCGATTGCTCACCCCAACAGATCTGCCAAGGAAACCGGCAACTCCGACTCTCCCGTCGCTGTTTCGGCAGCTTTGGCACCTTCCTCGCCAGTTCCCTCTTCCGGCGTGCTCTCTCCGGTCTCCTCCATGCTCGACTGAGGCGAGGACGCCGCGGACTCGTGAGGAGCCAGCTTGATCTGGCCCTCCTCCTTCGTTATGTCCATACCAAATGCCTGTACCTGACGACAAAATAAGAAAAACCTATAGAATCTATCCTAGGTTTCAACCCACATCACCAACTAAACCGATAATCAGAAAAACCGAGTTCAAAGAAAGTTCCTTAAAAGAGTTACGCACTTGTAGATTAGACTCATCCGGTGTAGGAGGCAAAGCTGGCAAATGCCTCGACGTCCTGATGTCGTCCTCCTTAACCTCGGCCACTGGCTCTTCGATGCTTGGTCCCCTCATCAGACTCAGCAGCAACCTCATGAAGTAGCTGACAACGCAGCCGGCTCCGAAGCCCGAGTAGTAGAAGGCGTAGAAAATCATCTTGAAGAATCCCATCAGTAGCTCTGGTATCGACATCTGTTGCATCTCGCCGATTTTGTTCTTCAGGTTTGCAGGCGAGAGCATGGAGAAACCCAGATAGATGCCGTCCTTGAACGCCTGGATCTTACGCCTGATTGGGTCCTTTTTATCCTCATCTTCGTCCGTCATGTAAGTATAAGAGGTGTCCTTGGCTTTGCCCCCTCCACCGCTTTCCTCGACAGTCATGAGGGCGCTAGCGTGCTGCATCTCGAAAATCGCGTCCTCGCAGAAGTTTATGAACGTCTCGAGCTTCTCTTTCTCGTCCGAATCAACCACCGTGTTGTAGAAGTATGTGCGCTTCGATTCTTTGATCTGTCAACAATGTGATTGCGACATTTCTTTCATTGAGGGACCTGACAGCATCGGGAATTGGGAAAAGCTTTGATAAATCGAAAACTTCGATACTTCGATAACTCGATTATTTCGAGATTCGAAATTTCGATAATCTACAGAAAGCTAAACCGTCGACATTCTAGTTACTTGAAATCCGACTTTGTTCATTCACTACTTCTATAACCCATGAATAATTCTTCTAACGGTTTGATCATAGTCACCTGAGGTTTCTCCCACTGTTCGATGTTAGACTCCTTGATTTCGAAATAAACTCGCTCGATGCGTTTGTTGCTGCCCAAAATCTCGATTCTGCCTAGGAACTGCTCGAAATAGTTGAGAACAGAGCCAGCAGTTTCAAGGAATCGCGCAAGCCTCGGCTCATTCGGCATGTGCTCGGACAGATTTGTGAGTAGAACCGCCAGATTGAATCCAATTTCTTGAGCAGGTTCGTGGAAGCGCTCCATGAACGCAATATAGTTGATTTTTCCATCGTGATTCGTTTCGCAACAGGCCAGAAGGAACTCCATCTCTTCGCTGCAAATTATTCGTTTATCAACAATTCGCTCAATCATACTACATTTTCTAACGGGTAATGATCAACTTTCGAACAACTTTCACTCACTCGCTGTAGTTCTTGGTCTGCTCCATCTTTTCTTTGAAGTCCTTAGGGTAGACCCAGCCATCATCAGCTTCCGCAAAAGCAGACGATACTAGACTCTTGAGCTTCAAGAACATGTCGAAGTACTTCAGGATCAGTTCAACATTGCCGGCTGACTCTACCAGGGTATCCACCATTTGCTTCCCAATCGTGCCATTTACGACGTTTCCTAAACACACAATTGAATCATTTGACGTGGACTCATATGGTTCAGCCAAATCAAAACATTCTGTGAGAAGTTCAACAGTTCAAAATCTAGATGGAGGGCTAATCGACCCACTGCATGAAGGAATGAATGGTTGCGAGCGAGTTGGTCCAAATGATTATCATGCGCAATTTAGACGAACCTTCGAGCATGGAAAGCATCATTGTGATCATATCCTTCTGCAGATTGAGCAGCTCCTTTAGGAGGTCGACCTGGCTCGAATGTTTGGACAGCTTGTCCTGCATGTGCGAAAAC
>JAPYYZ010006746.1:0-18554 GCA_030522705.1 Eretmocerus eremicus | reverse complement strand
ATTGTCTAACTTGTATTCGTCAGCTCTTCATTTGGCCCAAATCGATACGGTTTTCGAGAAAATTGAGAATGATTGAAGGCAGTTATGTAGAGGTTAAGTGCACCCGTTGCCGACCTATTCCCGGTTTTCTCCAATATTTTCTCAATTTCAGCTAAAGAAAGAGTTGACGAATACATGATAGTCAACAACAAGTATTCGACAACTCGTCTTTTCACCCAAATCGCTCAAATTTTCGACAAAGTTGTGAATGAAGTTCGGACTGACGAGTGCACCGCCTTGAGTGGGGTATTGAATCCAATATATTCAAGGAGTAGAAGCGGAATCTCGAATCTATGAGGAAAAGATGAGCGCAATTGAGCAGCCCGCTCGTAGACTGTTCTCCGAACTTAAATATATTCGTTACTCGAACCCCTCTAGTTCGGTCAGAACATGTTACTGTCTTCACGTTTTCGGGGTCGCTGAATCCGAATCCGGGGTCAGTTTGGTCCCAACATGTGAAAATTCTGACATAACCTCAAAAAAACCATGACTTTCTGAAAAACTCCGAAGTGGTGATCAGATCACTTTGGATTTGTTACTGTCTTCATGTTTTTGGGATCGCTGAATCCGAATCCGGGGTTGATTCGGTCTCAGCATGTCGAAATTTTGACGTCACCTCGAAAACCCATGATTTCACGAGAGTAATCGGAGCTGGTAATCAGATCATAGACACTCCTCCACTATCTCTATGTTTTTGGGGTCACTGAATCCGAATCTTGGGACAGTCTGGTCCCAGCAACTCGGAATCCTGAAATAGTCCCGAAAAACCACGATTTGATGGAGATGTTTGGAGCTGGGGACAAGAATACACAAGCTGCGAGTTTTTCGGGTCTCTGAATTCAAATCCCGCGGAGAATCAATCCCAGCAAGTACCTCCATCAACATAAACTGAATTGATCACAACTCTGTGAGAATTCCTGGGGTCAGCATGCTCACATAACCCCAAATTTTATAGCTACCCGAGTCCAAATTTCGAGCCCGTTCAATCTCAGTGAGTCAGTATGTGAACCTAGAAAACTTGAATACTTCGGGTCACAAACAAGAGCTTGAATTTTCATTAGTCAAGTTTGGAATTAGGAAAATGCGATGAGATCACCTCATAGCCTGTCAGATGCTTTCATCTTTTGCCACTAGTTGGCTACCCAGCTAACCCGCAAGAAGATAAGACATCTGCACCATTCAAGAGGACCAATCGCTCATTCAGCAGTGATGAAGGACCATCATGACAATTTGAAGATACTCCTAGAAAAAATCAAGTATGGGGAGCATTCGTGGCAGATTTGTGGCGATTTGAAAATCATAACGATGCTTCTGGGCCAGCAATCAGGGTACACTAAGAACCCATGCTATAAATCTTGTGGGATAGCAGAGATAAGGGGAACCATTACAAAACAACGAAGCACTGAGAGAGAGGGTCCTCATTGATTCCGGGTTCTGCTAACGTCATCAAGGAGCCTCTGGTTGATCCGTCCGAAATTCTTGCTCCTCCTCTACACATGAGACTTGGCCTCATGAAACAATGGGTGAGATCTTTGGATAAAGAAGGTAAATGCTTCCAATATCTTGTACAAAAGTTTCCAAAGATTTCGCAACCGAATTTCGTTGATGTGATGACACCACTTGAAAGAGCAGCCTGGGAGAATTTCAAGGATGTATCAAATAACTTCTTAAGTGATAAAAGAAGCCTACATTATAGAAGAATTGTCACGAAGATGATGAAGGATTTCAAGAATTTAGGATCTAATATGAGCCTTGAGCTCCGTTTCTTGGATGAACATCTAGATGGATTCCCAGAGAACTGCGGAGACGTCAGCGAGGAGCAGGGTGGACGTTTTTACCAAGATATCAAGGTTATGGAAACTCGTTATTAAGGGAGATGGAACGAAAACATGATGGCAGACTTTTGTTGGATGCTGAAGCGAGACTTACCGAAAGGTAAGAGAAAACGCAAGAATTGGCATAGGTCTTTCGGAGATAAGAGGACCCGCTATAGCATCAAGAAAGAATAGAGCCCATGTAGATTTGTGATGGATTTTACCACGAGTGTAGGAGCTTTTGTCATATTTTGGTAAGTCTTGCTTCAGCAGCCGACAACAATCTGCTATCATGTTTTCGTCTTACCTCCGACTTTCCATAACTTTGGAATGTTGCTGAAAACGTACGATCATGAGTCAAAAATTCGACTGGCTGCATCTCCTACAGTCTGTTGAGCTTATGTCAGATGTCTGATTTGTTCGAGTAGGCCGACCCCAAATTTGAACTCAGCGACCCCCAAAACCTCGGAAGTAGTATAGTCAGACTCCCACGTATGATTTTTCTTCAACGAAGCATGATTTGTGAGGTTATGTCACGATTTTCATCCGAAAATCTTTCGTTGAGTCCTTGATCTTGAGATCATGTGGCGGGAATGACCAGTTGTAGTCGAATGGGCGTCAGAATCGCAATCTGTGGTCCAAAAGGTATAGGACTGGTGTAGTCTAACTAGTATTGAGGTTCCAAGCTCTGAGTATTTGGATAAGATCACTGTTCTTTGAGGTTAAATCAGAATCTCGACATGCTGAGACCGGGTTGACCCCGGATTTGGATTCAGCGACCCCAAAGACAGTGACAAATCCAGTGTAATCTGATCACCAGTTCGGGGTTTTTCAGGGAGTCACGGTTTTTTTGAGGTTATGTCAGAATCTCGACATGTTGGAACCAGACTCACCCCGGATTCGGATTCAGCGACCCCAAAAACGTGAAGACAGTAACAAATCCAGTGTGGTCTGATTACCAGCTCAGAGTTTTCCAGAAAATCATGGTTTTCCGAGGTTATGACAGGATCTTGACATGATGGGGCCAAATTGACCCCAAATCGAGTCTCAGCGACCCTAAACACTTGAAGATAGTGAAAGAACACCGAATTAGTGTGGTCTGATTACCAGCTCCGAGCACTCCCGTGAAATCCTGGTTCTTTGAGGTTATGTCAAAATCTCGACGTGCTGAGACCGAACTGACCCCGGATTCGGATTCAGCGACCCCAAAATATGAGGATATTATAGTCTGTGAGTTAGGTCAGAACTTTGTTCTTTGTGTGGCTGTGAAATTATTGTGCAAACGACCCCGGACGCAAGATTCCCAGGAGCAGCAGAGTCCGAAGCTCTCTTGGAACTTTCTAGAACAGTTGATCGGTCCATATCATACACGTATCTACACTCAGTTTACTACACGAGACTGCCTTTGCTAGATGCTATGGAACATAGAGCAACGCCAGTACCTGTCTACCAATCAAAAATGTCACCACTCGCATACCTTTGGCCAAAGTCAGAGTATTAAGCAGTCAGTCGAGAGCCCGAAAGCCACATGACTATATCAGCAGCAATATCAAGTCGATGCAAGCACCCGAACAGAACCTAGTTTGTAAATACAACGGATCAGTTCGGAGTATCGATGATTTCTCACTCTGCGAAACAATATTGATGAAACCGGGGAACTCGTGAAAAGTATTGGACAATGTGAGATAAAATTGGTAAAGTTGCGAGAAACTCCTTGGATGACATTGCATGGGGAGAACACGTGGTTATTGTTCCAGAAACTCCAGAAACCTTCTACAAAAAGTGTATGAAGAATTGAGAGCTGAATCCAGTTGAGATCAGGCAGCGAAAAAATTTTGAAAATTCAATCGGCTCCGCTCTCAGATATATGATTTGAGAAACGAAATGATGAGACACGTATTCTTTTGTTTCACCCGAAACCGATCCGCTCCAAAGATATTCAATTCTTGGGTTTTGAAGCCTCACCGTGACTTTCGTGGAAATTGGATGTTTGAATTCGGAAAAAAATTGATAAAGCGTGCTGATCTTCGGATATCTTCGAAAATCTCCAAACATATGGTCAGATGTACTGAAAAACATAGAAAAAAAAGGTAGGGGGCAGAAATAAGTCAGGAATTAGCGGGGAATCGAATTTGTACGTGAAACACAAAAAAATCGTTTTCTCAAAAATAACATCTTTTTTTTCGCTGGAAATTTCTTTGTCGGGGTACAATCCCACGACTGATATAATGCAATTGGTTTTATTGGCTCTAAAAATTTGAGGGAGGTGCTATCTATATATTTTTTTTTTCGATTAAAAACACCGAAAATCACAATACCCGTTTGTGTAGCACAGATACAGTGACTGAGACGGCTTTACAGGTTTGTAGATTCATCTTTCTACTCGTTGTCTATGGTTGGAATAATCCATAGGCAATGTAACAGACTTGCGGACGTTCACGTGACCTTCTAAGAGAATAGTCGCGCCACATTATCCTACCCGATGTCTCGCGAGCGACACAATAATCTCCTCCAAGTTCAAACAGAACAGATGTCAGTATGGTTTTGGCAGTGAAGGTATTCACTTCTCCATCTTTCATTAATGGAGGTGCCATCTCGAAGCGGGAGAAAATTCCTGGAACGTTTGGAATGCCCAGATTTTTCGAATGTTCATAGCAAATCGCCTATGCTACGAGGAGAACGAATGAGTTTCCCCTTCTGAGAATAATTCACTGGGACCTGAGCCTGGGAAAGTTCTAGACCGAAATAATTCTTGCGTAGAACACTTACTTGCTAGCTAATGTGCAGATGAAGTCAATGAGTACTCTACGCAGGAATCATTCTGGTCTAGAACTTTCCCAGGCTCAGATCCCAGTGGGGCTGGGATACCAGTGAATTATTTCCAGCAGGTTTTCAAATGAGAATGCCTCGCCTCTCTTCTGAAATGCTCGTACCCTGAAAAAGATATGAAAAGTGAGCCATATGTATGTAAGAATTGTTATCGTAAGTTCGCTAATAACTTTGGAGTGTCTTTTTCACCAGTGATAAGTGACAATAATTCTCATGATAGTGGGTGCTTTGACGATAACGTTTGTATTGACCCCTCGGTTAGTGAATTCAATTTGTTCACGAATTTTCGATAATTTCTCTTTCGTTCGCTCTGTATGGCACTCGACAATCTGCTTCCGCTCCCTTGTTGCATACTGCTCCTCATGAACTCGCGGAATTCTCAACGGCGATATGACACGTTCAAACTTAGCAATAACTTCACTCATCTCCTGACGTAGATCAATCCAATCTGGTTCAAAATCAGAATCATTATCATGACATTCACCAGGAAGATTTTCGAATTCACTAAGCGAGGGGTCAATACGAATGTCATCATCAAAGCACCCACTATCATTGAGATTATTGTCAATCATCACTGATTCAAATGACACTCGAAAGTTATTAGCGAACTTGCGAGAACAATTCTTACATCCATATGACTCACTACTTATGTCTTTCGTGGGGTACGAGCATTTCAGAAGAAAAGCGAGGCTTTCTGATTCGAAAAACTCATTTGTTTTCCTCCTAGCATAGATTGCTCTCGTATGAACATCCGAAGAATCTGGGCATTTCAAACGATCAGGGAATTTTCTCCCGCTTTGAGATGGCACCTCCATTGATAGAAGATGGAGAAGTGATTACCTTCACTGCCAAAACCATACTGTCATTTGTTCTGTTTGAACTCGGGAGAGATTATTGTGTCGTCGCGAGACATCGGGTAGGATAATGTGGCGCGACTATTCTCTTGGAAGGTCACGTGAACGTCCGCAAGTCTGTTACACTGCCTATAGATTATTTCAACCATAGAGAACGAGTAAAAGGATGAATTTATAAACCTGTAAAGCCGTCTCAGTCCACTGTATCTGTGCTATACAAACGGGTATTGTGATTTTCGGTGTTTTTGATCGCAAAAAATATATAGCGCGTAACTCAAACTTTGAGAGCCAATGAAACCAATTGCATCATATCCGTCATGAGATTGTGCCCCTACAAAAGAATTTTCAGCGGAGAAAAGATGTTATTTTCGAGAAAACGATTTTTCTGTTTCACGTACGAATTCAATTTCCCGCTAATTCCCGACCTATTCCTGCCTCATACCTGTTTTTTTCCATGTTTTCCAGTACATCTGACCATATGTATGAAGATTTCTGAAGATATTCGAAGATCAGCAAGATTTATCAATTTCTTTCCAATTTCTAACATCCAATTTTCACGAAAGTCGCGGTGAGGCTTCGAAACTCAAAAATTGAATATCTTCGAAACGGATCGGTTTCGGGTGAAACAAGAATATATGTCTCATCATTTCGTTTCTGAAATCATATATCTCAGAGCGGAACCGATTGAATTTTCGAAATTTTTTTGCTGCCTGATTTTAACTGGGTTGTGCCTGAGGCCGAGAAATAATGATCGATGGAGTGGGAATAGTTCACCGCTCATCAGGCGGTACGGCAAAAGTAGAAAACACAAGATTCGTGTTCTTCTGGAAGATTACGATTATGTCTGGAATTCAAATATCTAACGATGCACAGTTGGATTTGTCGTAGCTATTGGACGAAGAAACATCGCAGGTGCCTCGAAATTCTTCGAATGAGACAGAAGCTGCGCCAAGGATTCAGAATCGAGATAGCTGTTCAGTAAGAGCCCTGGGGAGAGAAGGAAATCCATAAGATATCATGAAAGAAGCACGCAGTATGAGTCGAGTACAGTCAATGTCAGAAAAATTCGGAAAACTACAAAATACTATTATGTACTCGAGTTTCAACATAATCCTGTTGGGTATTCTGATATTTTTATCTCGGAAAATCTCCAGCCTGGGGTGCCCGTGTCTACTCATGAACGGAATATTCTCCGATAGCAATCGACAACACGCAGGGAGTGCGCAACCACCGATACCATGGGCCGGAAATCCTGGAATAGTTACGTTACAGCCCCTGGAATATCCGATTCAGCCCGTAGTAGAAGTCCCAAATTTCCAGATCTTAGCTCAACTGATAATGATCAGAAGACCAGGGGAACAATCTGTATTGATAATGAGGAATGAATTGGACGTGGCATGCACAATGATCAGAGCGCTAGACGATGAAGCCAGCCAATCGTCATATTCTGAATGAGACCTTATTAGGAAATATGACGACTACCGGCCCTTCCAGAATCGCCATTGAGAGGGGATACAGAAGACTCAGGAGAAGGGGGAACCATTCAATTTCGATCCCAATCGATGGCAGTATTTTGAATGATACCAATGAATAAAAAAATACAGTATACTCATTTCGAAGCAAATGATGATAATTTTTCGAAGAGAAAGGGATCTATATAGGTTTGGATGAAGATTTGATATATGTTCGATCGTAGAGATTTTGGGTGGAGTGAAGATACATGGGTATCTCGGACTACTTCTATCAGCTGGCGGCCGACGTTTTGACAGCTTTTATGCTGTCATCCTCAGGGCTGAAAAATTCAACAGAGATCCGTTATAATTTTAAAGATTTTACAAGTCTCAAAAATGACTGGTCAGAGGAACTCACCTAACAAGATATATTCATATCACATATTCGCTTAATCGCATAGTGGCAGGAGATTCCTTGGCGAAATCTGGGTGAGGGATTTAGAAAATGAGTGGAGGTGGTGGAATACAATTATGATTTGGAGGAAATTCAAACTTCCGTTCGCCAAGAGGAGCGACACAGGAAAGGCAGACTGCAAGCGCTGGCACAGATGACAGTGGCCTAGCGAGGGATGCGAGTGCGAATTCGTCTGCGATCCCTATATACGCTACTCCCGGCGAACTTCCCGCAAACTGTGGGAGCCGCGAGAAAACCAGGCTGAGGAATCAGGAGAGCGCCAGACGGGCAGAGGTGGCACGAGGAGCCAGCCGGTGCGGCAGAGGCCGAAGACGCCGCGGGGGATCCCCGAAGCAGATAGACTCTGACTCGCCAAAGACGACCATCTCACTCGCATGCTGCCTTGATACCACCGGCTCTTCGCGCTGGCTTGGAGTGCTGGCAGAACCGGGTATACTGTTGTATACAGGTGTGATGGTTTGGTGGGGGGGTTTGCGCGGATTTAGAGAGAATTTCAGTTTATCTAACGCTACTTTATAGGATTGCTTCAGGCCGTCGGAATCGAATTTGCGAATAACATTGCCATCATTCCAATATATATGAAGCATCTCGGAGAACTCTCTCTAAAACTACGCATTTTCGGGATCCAGCAATTCGACACGGTCAAAATCAAACTCGTGACACGTATTACGGCGGTGTGCAGCAAGAGTCAATCGTTCGTCCCTTCCCCCACACCTTGTCTGTGCTCCGCGATACGATATTTCGGGCAGCGTAATGTCTGCCCAACATAAGCCTCACTACAACCTTAACAGGCAATCCGATAGACTAACCCCTTCTTATCGGTGTCTGATGATTGATCCTTGCCTGATTTGATCAGAGTGTTGAATTCATTTGAAAGCTCATTCGTGGGGATTACACTGTTCTTTCGGAGTATGAGGTTGATGTTGGGCGAAATGCCTTCGATATATGTTAGCACCATTCTTGGGGCTCGAGCGATGGTCTCATTGCGGCCGTATGAATTCGTCGCGTGTAGCATGGGGCCAGAGAGAGTACGTAATCGGCCTTAGATGCATGTGTTGATAAAAGATTCAGAAAAGTTGTTAGCCAGAAGGAAGGCTCTAATTTGGCTCCAATTGAGATCGTGGAAGGTATCATCTGACAATTCCATTTCCTTATCTACGAGACTGTAGATGACCGCTTTCTGAACCGATGTGTGATGGTGGGAATGAAAATTTATGTATCTGCCTGAGAGAGTGTTTTCATGATACCAATCGTCAGAGAGAGAATCATTATCATTACGAGAAATGGATGTATCAAGGAAATTTATTTGGCTTTTTTACTCTATTTCAAGAGTGAATTTGAGGCACTGTATAAAGTTGTTGAGAGTCTCTAGAATATGTTGATTGGACTGTTTTTTGGCAATAAGAAAGAAATCATCCACATATCTTCTGTAGAAAAGGACATCGCCTCCCAGGATCTTAAGACAACGGTCCTCAGGTTGCTCCAAAACTATTTCAGCGAACCAAGGACTAGAATTGTCACCCATAGGGAAGACGATCTTCTGTCTATAGAATTGGCTATTAAATTGGAAAAAGGTTGAATTTGATGAGAAATCAATCCCATCTAGAAACTCTTGTAAGCCCAATGCTCTGCCGATTGTATCACGTGAGAGGAATCATTCGTTTCTTACCCCAGAGATGATTGAATCCCTGTGTAGATTGATAAAAAGGGAGACTACGTCCAATCTCATTAGAACGTGGCCAGCAGGGATGAGGAGAGGTTCTAGCTGAGATTTGATTTCGTAGCTGTTTTTCACAGAGTATTCTGGACGAGAAAAACGTTTGTTGAAGAAAAAAGGAATAGATTTATCGAATTGAGAGACAGGGCTGTTCATTGTAGAAACTATGATTCTAGCAGGGATTTCTTTTTTGTGAATTTTGATCAAGCCATGGGCTCTGGATAGAGTGGTGTTTTTGAGGTCTGTGCTAACTTTTGAAAAAACGGAATCTAATTCGAATACACCTTCCATCTTCTATTAGTCTGAGAGTTTACGGGTTCAGTTTCGTAATTTTTTGAGTGGATCTGGAGATAAGTTTCCATAATAATCTGTGATATTGAGCTGGCTCTCGACCTTCTGAGAGTATCCATTTCCGTCAATGACGACAGAAACGTTGCCCTTATCGGCCCTGGTGACTAGAAGAGAACTGTTTTCTTTCAGAAAGTCTCGAGTGAGTGAGATAAAGATTTGTATCGATAAGAGATGTGCTTGTCTCCTTTTTGATGCTTATTGATGGTATTGAGGATATCATCGCGGATTCAGCTCTCTTGGGCAGGTTCGTTGAAATAGAAAAATTTCTCGACGCATCTGTACAGCTCGGAAACTGCATGTTCATCCAGCTTCGAGTGGTTGTACTTCTCGCCGAGGGCAAGGACCTCCTTGACGTCATTCGGCAGTTCAACGGGTGGAAGATAGACTATCCATTTGTTTTGAAGGGGTTCATTGCTTTCGAGAGCCATCGAACTCGGAGCTCGAGCGTAAACGTGCGAGTTGTACTGTGCGTCGAAGAGACTCCTGAATTCATTCGATAGTGAACACATTTTCTTGTTCGGGAGGTAGTCTAGAGAGACTTGATGAGAAGATGAAAAGCTCTCCAGTGGAATAGTGTTAGTTTCAGAGGAGATGGTTCGCTTATGACTTGAAATATTGTGTCTGAGGTGTCTGATGTGTAGGTTGATATCTGTGTTAATTCGAGGTTGAGAAGAGACTTTTCTCACCGAACCGAGGTAATATTGAACTTCCTCCTACAATAATTACTATTAATTGAGATGTGCTGGAATGAATGTGGGGATTTATTGATATGTGATGGAAAGATATCATGTGATCAACATTGTAGTAGAGAAGCCAAATGAGATTTAGAAAAAACAATTTTCCTGAGAGATTTCGCCAAACTTACGAACCGATTCTTTATGATAATACGATAGACTAGGATTATTTGGGAAAGAAACTATGAGATGGAATGAAAATTGTTGGAGCAAAGATTTCGTAAAATTTCTTCTTCGTCGATGTGTTAAGGATTGGTGGAGGCGGGTAAAAATTAGATTGTGAGCTTTTATCTGCAGTCCGGCGTAGACGTTGTAAGGATTTCCAAGGTGTACATAGCGGAGGCTTCTCACAGAAGTTCCAACGATGATGTTGAGTGCGTTGGCTTGGCATTTCATCCCCCAATGCTGCGAAGATTTGGATGAAGATTCGATATATGTCCGATCGTAGAGATTTTGGATGGAGTGAGGATACATGGGTATCTCGGACTACTTTTATTGTCTGAACGCCGACGTTTTGACAGCTTTCATGCTGTCATCCTCAGGGCTACAAAAATTCAACAAAGATCCGTTATCATTTCGAAGAATCTATATGTCTCAAAAATGACTGGTCAGAGGAATTCATCTAACAAGATAAATTTATATCACATACTTGCTCACCTGCAGAGTGGCAGAAGCGTCAAATCCTTGGCGGAATCTGGGTTAAGGATCCAAAAAATGAGGGTAGGTGATGAAATACAATTATCATTTGGAGAAAATTCAAACTTCCGTTCGCTAAGGGGAGCAACACAGGGGAGGCAGATCGCAAGCGCTGGCACAGATGACAGTGGCCTAGCGAGAAGTGCGAGTGCGAAATTGTACGCCATCCCTATATACGCTACTCCCGGCGTACTCCCCGCAAACTGCGCGAGCCGCGAGAGAACCAGGCTGAGGTATCAGGAGAGCGCGAGACGTGCAGAAGTGGCACGGGGAGCCAGCCGGTGTGGCAGAGGACGAAGCCGCCGCGGGGGACCCTGAAGCAGATAGACTCTGACTCGCCACAGACGACCATCTTGCTCGCATGCTGCCCTGAAACCACCGGCTCCGCGCACTGGCTTGGAGTGCTGGCAGAACCGGGTATACTGTTGTATACAGGTGTGATGGTTTGGTGGGGGGGTTTGCGCGGATTTAGAGAGAATTTCAGTTCATCTAACGCTACTTTATAGGATTGTTCCAGGCCGTCGAGATCGAATTTGCGGTTAACATTGTCAGATGATACCTTCCACGATCTCAATTGGAGCCAAATTAGAGCCTTCCTTCTGGCTAACAACTTTTCTGAATCTTTTATCAACACATGCATCTTAGGCCGATTACGTACTCTCTCTGGCCCCATGCTACACGCGACGAATTCATACGGTCGCAATGAGACCATCGCATGAGCCTCAAAAATAGTGCTATCATATATTGAAGGCATTTTGCCCAACATCAACCTTATACTGCGAGAGAACAGTGTTATCCCCGCGTCCAAACTGTCAAATAAATTCAACAGTCTGATCAAATTCGGCAAGTGTCAGTCATCAGACAACTATAAGAAAGGGGTAGTCTATCGGATTGCCTGTTAAGGTTGTAGTAAGGTTTGTGTTGGGCAGACATTACGCTGCCTGAAATATCGTATCACGGAGCACAGACGTGGTGTGGGGGGAGGGGACAAACCGTTGACTCTTGCTGCACACTGCCGTAGTACGCGCCACGAGTTCGATTCTGACCGTGTCGAATTGCTGTATTCCGGAGATGCGAAGCCTGAGAGGGAGATCCCCGAGATGCTTCATATATATTGGACCAATGACAATGTCAACCGCAAATTCGATCTCAACGGCCTGGAGCAATCCTATGGAGGAACGTTAGGTAAACTCTAACTCTCTCTGAATCCGCGCAATACCCCCTCACCTAACCATCACACCTGTACACAACAGTATACCCGATTCTGCCAGCACTCCAAGCCAGCGCGCGGAGCCGGTGGTATCAGGGCAGCATGCAAGCGAAATGGTCGTCCGTGGCGAGTCAGAGTCTATCTGCTCCGAGGATCCCCCGCGGCGTCTTCGGCCTCTGCCGCACCGGCTGGCTGACCGTGCCACCTCTGCACGTCTCGCGCTCTCCTGATACCTCAGCCTGGTTCCCTCGTGGCTTTCACAGTTTGCGGCGAGTTTGCCGGGAGTAGCGTATAAAGGGATGGCAGACGAATTCGCACTCGCACTTTCGCTAGGCCACTGCCATCTGTGCCAGCGCTTGCGGTCTGCCTCCCCTGTGTCGCTTCCCTTGGCGAACGTAAGTTTGAATTTTCTCCAAATAATAATTGTATTTCACCACCTCCACTCATTTTCTGAATTCCTAACCCAGATTCCGCCAAGAATTCGACGCACCTGCCACTATGCATTTGAGCAAATATGTGATATAAATATATCTCGTTAGGTGAGTTCCTCTGACCAGTCATTTTTGAGACATGTTAATTCTCCAGAATTATAACGGATCTTCCTTGGATTTTTGTAGCCCCGAGGATGACAGCATAAAAGCTGTCGGAACGTCGGCGTTCAGCCAATGAAAGTAGTCCGAGATACTCATGTATCTTTACTCCACCCAAGTCCTATATAGGATTGTAACGGTACGAGTACTCGAGGAAAATCATGGCATAGGGACAACATTTCATCTTCCGGGACAACGTAAAATATGGCTAAATGGAGGACGTCGACGATTAATTCAAATGGTTTCTGCACGACATTTTTTTTCGCCTCGCGAAGTCCCTTAATCGGTTAGATATATTGAGACATAATCCTAGTGATTTTTTTCGGGCCGAAAGAAATTTTTTCGCCTCGGCTAGGCGTAAATATTTGATTTCACTAGAAAACCCAAAAATCTAACTTTGCGTTAGTATTTTGCTGATAACTATTCTCCTTCTCAACTGATTCCAATTTTCCAAAAAGCATCTGAAAGGTTAACAAAAGACCTATCATTCACGTGGTTTGGAAAAGTTCCTCGAGCCCCCCACATGGTCTCAGAGCCCAAAATGCACGAAAATAATGTTGTGGAGGTTATTTTTTTGACCATCTTCCAGAAAATAAGAGAAAAAATTCTTTTCCCAATTTTTCAGTTAGTAATCCGACCACAGAAAAATTTTCAGCCATTTTTTGGGGGTTTTGGAGCTAGCGGCACGCGTTTTAGTACGATTCCAAAGTTGAAAAACGGCCAAAACGCGTTCTTCTCCCTCAAATCTTCCCAAAATAGACATATTACCTACTTCAATGTGTTTGTTGGGTCATTCCACATCAAAGACATGTTCTCCCAGAGTTCTTCGAGTTGAAGAAAGCTTCAGATACGCGATTAATTTTCTCAAAAGCACTTTTCGATTCGGGAAATGAGTTCTACTGCGCATGCGCGTGCTTGTAGAGCTCCAAAAATAGTTCCATCTGATAAGCGAAAAAGTTACCTTTGAAATGAGTCAAATTCAAGTTGATTTGGTGCAGTGGAACCGGAGATACGGCCGTTTTGAAATTCAAGAAAATCCAAGGTACCAAAACCGTGAGCCCTGGGCGGGCTCGATGACCTTTCCAAGCTTCAAACGCGTGTATCTCCAGTTCTACTCATTCAATTCGAACCCTTAAAGAGGCATTCTGAAGATAATTGCACCAGCTATTGATTGAATTCAGTTTCAGTACTGAAAACTCACGCACATGCGCAAAATCAATTACTTACGCCTAGCCGAGGCGAAAAAATTTTTCTCGGCCCAATAAAAGCTGCTAAAATTATGTTTCGATATATTTAACCGATTAAAAAACTTCGCGAGGCGAAAAAGAATGTCGTGCAGAAACCATTCGAATTCGGCGTGGACGTTCTCAATGTCGGGGTAGCTCCAACGGAACTATGTATGGAATCACCGTAGTGATAAGACCATTCCTCTTGTTCTTGATTCTCAAAATTAACACTGATTCTCCGCTCGAGCATCGTCAACCTAGCCTAGAGTTATTCTCAATTCCCCAAATTTTTCCAAATTTTTCTAACTTTTCGAATTTTCCTCTGCCTGGTCTTCCCGATTCTTTTGGTACCGATCCGAGGATCGTACAGGCAGCCATGGATGTGTAGCGTATAATTCAGCTACATGGGAGAATATTCTCATTACTATAGTGGCGGAATGAGTGCTCGGGCAGGATGACGAGATCGCAAGCTCGACGATCGAAGTAGAGCTCGATGCAAGAATCGACCAGCATAATTACAACACATAAGTTTCGGCACGCTCTCGGCCGATTGCACAGAGGAGACCGGGGTCGAACGATCAGTTTTGAAGAAACACTAGAAGCGCGACGCCCTCTTGTACCTCAGGATCAGTCGAGCCAGTACTCGCGTTGCGGGAAGAGTATTCGTAGCCATGGGTGGCCTCGTTATTCGGTGAAACCATGGTAGCTGTCAAATCGTTCTCTCTCTATTGAGATTCTATTCAAGTTTGAATGAAAGTCAGGTTTCAACTATTCTTCGCCTCTCAATTCATTCAGCCAACTCCTTCCATAATCCCAGTGAGACAAGATCTCGTTGGAAGCGGAGGTGATAGACCCTCAAGACATAAGACTCGCAAGGCCAATCATACATATTTGATGGTTTGAAACTCCTGCGAGTGATGAATAGATATCCGATCATATCGATCGAGTATCTTAATTCATTTGATACCAGTACCGCGAGTGTCGAGACCAGAAAATTGCCTGGAGCCGGTCGAGAAATTTTGAAATCCACGAATTCATGCGGAATGAGCAAAAAATTACATGTATCTTAGCTGAGAATCAACTCGCAGGTTCGAAGTTCATGGAATCACATCCATGATAAACCCCAGACATTAGTACCTTCGATATTCTGTCTTACTTCGATAAGATAGATCATATCGATTCTGGGACTCTATCGCTCAATTGAGGGAATCATATTCAGGGAATGATTTCATCGTTCCTTCTAGCCATTTATTGCACTTCCCAGGCTGTCGATTATAATTCCCATGCAGTGGCTGCAACCCGCAGGGATTTGAATTTTTTTGGAAAGCGACACGAGATGAAAAAATCGCCTCGGATGAAGTTTGAACTCACGGCCTCCGGTATCATAGACCGGCACACTATCAACGGTCGAACGATTTGTAGTGAGGTCTGATAAGCAATCGTAAGTAAGATCGCACATGTTATTACATATACAATCGTGCATACGATCACATGTACGCTCGTTTATACTTTTTAGACCTGAGGATCCCATTGTGGGATGGCATCATGAGCTGACCATCGAGCACTGACTCGCTTGTTGCCGATCTCGATGATTGATACGATCGATCGTGCGACCGCAGATGCAATTGTACATGTAATCACACTGTCACTCATGCGTATGACCTACCAAGTTACCTCACAAATGATAGGGCATTCGACCACGAATGAGGAAGAACATGAGACAGGATTTCAGATCGTATGAGAGATCGC
Organism: Eretmocerus eremicus; assembly: GCA_030522705.1. Taxonomy (NCBI): domain Eukaryota; kingdom Metazoa; phylum Arthropoda; class Insecta; order Hymenoptera; family Aphelinidae; genus Eretmocerus; species Eretmocerus eremicus. The sequence continues at coordinate 2,819 of JAPYYZ010006746.1, read as the reverse complement.
ATGCCGGAAAATTGAGGGTTCATTTTGATATGACGTCACAATGGAATGAAGAAGTTTGCTTCATGGGCTGCTGAACAGAATCCGAGAATCAAGCGAATCGTGCACCCGATTGTATGTGCAATCTCACACTTGACCTCGAATGCACATACAATCACATGTCAGATCGCACCCACGACCATCTCATCTACTGTTTATTTATTATCATCGACGATCTTGCATGGGGCTGACGAGGAGGCCCACCATGTGAGTGATCGCTGAATGATTTTCAAGGGAACAAAATCATATACAATCTAGGTTCATCTCACGAAACGACCTATTTAGTGAATTTCAGGGTGTCGCCCATCATAAGAAAGAATGGACAAAATTCATCATCATGAACTGGATCATGCACATAAGCATATAGCTCAGTCAGAACAAATAATGAAAATGGATACTGATCATCGCCCATAAATTTCTGGCGAGTTGTACCTCTAACACATATGATTCTTTGATTTGATCAATCAATGTCAATTGTTTCATCTCAATACTAGGGAGTAATTACTCAACCTGTATAACTACTACTTTGAGTAGGAACAGAGAATGAATGGGTTTTTGCGGTGATAAGAACTCAATCATGAATATGGAGGAGTTAACCCCATCACAAAAGGGAACTGAGAATATACAATAGGTTAGTCGTTTAAGAAAGAAGTGACAAGTGTTTTGATGAACTATACAAACACGGTCAGTGGGGAAGAATGAGATCTTCATGCATGATGTACACAACCCATGTACATCTGCATGAGATTTGTGAATGGGCTCAATTTTATCTGGAATGTTTTTCATGGTTCCTTGTTTGTTCAGAGAATGAACCTGAGGTACTACTCAATTTAAGGTAGAAATGGAGATGGCCATATATGAAGCGAGAGTTGGCTCCTCACGTTAGGTACGGTCCTTTCGATATCGAATGCACCACCTGTTAATCATTTATAGGATCCGTAGGATGTGTAGGATCTGTAGGATCATCATACATGGTTAGTATCAAATCCGCATGAAGATAATCATGCAGAAAACAATGTTTTGAGTCCTATTATTCGAATCAATCCATCTCTTTCGAATTCATATGATTGATTCATTATGCTACACTCTCGAATAGCTAATATCGATACCTCTTATTCACAAAAGGACTTGTCGGGTAAGCAAATGACAAGAGCACTTGTCGCATGAGCAGTTAATGAAAGCACACAACTCCTCCGTGCAACAAAAGCACTTGTCGCAGGAACGCTCGAGAAAAGCACATGTCGGCTTCCGGGAAGCTCTTGCTCGGAGGCCACGCCCCCCGGAACACATGGTGGTTTTCCTTGCGACACATGTCAGCACCTTTCCGATTCCCGGGGTTATATACGGTAGCTCGCGCGCATATATCATTCATATATCCCGGAAACATGATTTTAGAGGTTTATTCTCTTTGCGCATCGTTTTAATCTTTCAAACCAGAAGACAAATACCCAAAATTCAAGTCATCAATTAGAACTAAGATGAGTCATCTCGCCCCCTCTACGAAGAATGATTACCGAATAGTTTCCGCCATGCGCGAATGATGAGTCCCCGAACTCAGCGGATTCGGTTGACTTTGGAATTGATTATCATGAATTGTCAAATCTAGTTCACTGGGAAACTTGGAGACGCAATCAGTCTCACTACTGCTCTATCGAAAAATTTATCTCCTTTTGCCGTGCCTCATCAATACTCAATCAATTATAGAGGTAGAAAAAATTAGTGCGTCCGAAAAACGCGCGTTTGATGACGGAGTCGTCGAATCTTTTCGATTGAGACTATATTTCGTATGAATTACTGCGTCCTCTCTCATTGAAATCAATCCATTCTCTGTCAATTTTATTCATGCTAATATCAAACATGTTGGAAATGCGCATGAAATACTTTCTGGCCGCTTACACTGACCGAAATTATTAGATTTCTCATCTCTCTGGGCATGATTGGTGAATAATTTGGAGTTGATCCACTGTTTTCCATATTCAAAACTTAGAGATTGAACATCAGTCTGAGAGAAGAGAATTTGAGAAAACGTTCGATTATGACAAAGAGTTGCGCGAGTGTGCATACCCGTGTGAAAGTAGTCAGTACATGGTCATGTATGATCATGTACCGCTGGTGGTACATGATCATACATGACCATGTACCGAAATTGGCGGTACACGATCATTCATTCTCATGCATGATCATGCATGATCCTGCATCGGATAAAATACTGCAGAATGACTATAATATGGCCAATAGAACTTGTTTTTGGAGAGGAAAACGATAAGAACCAGTGCGGTAACTTGACCTGGAACGATTATTCGCTCTTTTGGCAAGATAATGAATCCGATACTCACTTTAATAACAATCTATATTTTTAGACAATCCTTTCCAGCACATTTGAATGGCTTCCTCCATGAGAACTCGAAAATACTATGGAGAATTCCAATATTTGGGATATGATTTTTTTCGAAGTAGAATAAAGTGAAAAGTTACACTTATCCAATGCTCACCTGATTTTGTTAAGTCTCACACTATAAAAATATCATGGAAATAGTCACCTGGAATAGGCGAAAAGTTATGGATATTGCAAAATAGAGCTAATTTTGTTCGAGATAAAATCACATCCTTCTCTTGACCCAACTGAATTTGACTATCTACAATGTCGACAAAATCTATAAAATGAACTTTCAAATCTGCTCTTTCCTGTATCTGTTGGAATTGAATTTCTCAACTTCTTCACTGATCTTTCGATTATTGATAACAAGAATTGATTCATCCTATATATTTGCCACAGCTTATGA
>JAPYYZ010006744.1:0-16066 GCA_030522705.1 Eretmocerus eremicus | reverse complement strand
TGACATCAATTTTCTCAAAAACGTGACGTGATGGAGCAATTCTGCGCACGGATTTGGATTCAGCGGCTCAGACTGCGTCAGAATCCATTCGCAAAGTTCATGTTGCACGGAAAAAGTGAAAATATGTCGGACAGTGTAATTTATTGAACTAATGATGCTCCTTATATTCCTCCGTGCATACCTCTCCCGAGTCTCTCAACCAATCAGAACTCACCGCTGCCATGGCCCCCCTCCACCACCCCTCTCATTTTCACCACCGTTAAGACTATAAATACGCGTACTGCTGACAGAAAATCTCATTATCGAAGTTTCTCTCGAGAGAGCAAGTCGAGTAAGAAATTTCTACTTCTATGATGGATCCTGACGAAGTTTGCAGCGAAACTTCCAAACTGGGATATTATGCAGTTGTCGTCTCAAGACTATACAAAGCTCTTCATAACATCGACAATGGGCAAGCTGATTTGGACGATATTGCAGAATGAATCGATTTGGCCCACTACGCCGAGGGAACATTGACAGCTTTTTCAACATCAGAAACTTTGGAATTGCACGAGAAAAAGAGCTAATCTTACCTGGGAAATTTGAGGAGCATCAGTCAAAAACTTTATCATCATTCGAAAAGGGGTGGAAGTTTGCAGCCAACTCCAGAAGAAAGAGTTCCTTGGGATATAGTTGAAACGGCATTCGAGAATCGTATCAAGACCGACGTCATCACCAACCTCAGCCATTTAGACATCAAGTCATTTATGGAAGATGCTTCTTCAATATTTGTGGAGCAAGTGAGCAAGCTACTAGAAGAGGACGAGAGTCTAAAAATCAATGCAGTACTTGCAGCAGAGTACGTTATTGTCAAAGAATATGAAGAAGTGACAGATATGAAGTATTTCAATACAAAGAATGTGAATATTTACTACACAGATCCGCTAGCTGAAAGTTTCGTAGAGAACTACAGTGAACCGATAGCTCGAGAGATAGAAGAATTTCAAGAGCGTGAGTCTGGCTGGTCCTTACGTTCGATATTGAACCTTACGTTGAATATCAACAAATTCAATCCTATGAGAGGAAGTTCATATATTCCACTTCCCGATCCGATGAAGAAACGGCAAGCTTGCGCCAATGTCCAGAACGATGACAACGAATATCTCAAATGGGCCGTTCTCTCGATGCTCCATCTGGCGGCTGAACATTCGTATCGTCAGTCGAAGTATGAAATATCTGAAAATGAGCTGAACTTCACGGATATACAATTTTCAGTTATGCCAAGACAGATTTCGAAATTCGAGAAACTGAACAGCATCTCTATAAATGTATTCATTTTGAAAAAATATGGAGGAAAATATGAAATCCGCACCTGTCATGTTACAAAGTTGGAGCGTGATGTCCACGCCAATCTTTCGCTCACCCAGAACCATTATACTGATGAGAATCAAGTGGAAGAGGAGCAATACTCAAAGAATGATGACGATAACGTGCCTCCGAGATTCCATTATGTCTGGATAAAGGACTCATCACGGCTGGTGAACGCGGGTCTGTCAAAAAGTAAACGTAAGCTATACATTTGTGACAGATGTCTCCATTTCTTCTATAGTCAAGAGAAGTTGGACAAACACGGAATCGATTGTACTGCTGTGACGAAATGTAAAATCAAACTACCTTCCAAAGAAGAAAGTTTGCTAAGCTTCAGTGATCATAAGGATAGTCAACCAGCACCTTTTGTCATATACGCTGATTTTGAATGCCTCTTGAAGCCTGTTGAGAATGACAAGAGGGCATATCAACATCACGAGGCCTTCAGTGTGAGAATGTACATAAAATGCGCCTACGATGACTCAAAATCAGTCTACGGAAGTTATCGTCAATTGAAGGTTGGAGACGAGAGCGCCCCCTCCTGGTTCGTAGAACAGCTGTATGACTTGGCAGTCATGTTCAATCAACTCATCAGAAATGAAAATCAAGTTCCAATGAAGGATCTGACGGGTGATGAAAAACGTGACATTGGGAAGGCCAAGAATTGCCATATCTGCAGGAAACCATTCAAATCTGGAGAAGACCCAGTTCGTGATCACTGTCACTTGACTGGACGGTAAGATTTCTTCTGTGTGAATTCATCTTGATGCTATCCGTTGGCCTCAATCTCTCATTCTATTCCGTTACAGATATCGTGGACCAGCTCATAATGTATGCAACATGAATTTCAAAGACTCGAGAACAATCCCAGTCGTTTTCCACAACTTGAGTGGATATGATTCGCATCTCTTCATCAAGGAGCTTGCAACATTGTTTGAGGGCCGAGTGACTCTGATACCTCTGAGCAAGGGAAAATACATTTCATTCGCCAAACATGTTGCTGGAACAGATGTCAACCTACGTTTCATAGATTCATTCAGATTCCCACCATGTTCGCTCGACAAACTAGCCTCGTACTTGTCAGGTTTACCCACAGTACAAGGCCAATTTCAAGCTGATGGATACACAACCGAGCAAATAGATCTAGTAAAAGGGGAGGGAATTTATCCATACGAGTATACCAGCAGCTTGGAGTGTCTCAAAGAGACTAGTCTGCCGGACAGAGCACACTTTTACAGCACTTTGAATCAGAATAATGTAAGTGAAGAAGATTATCAACATGCTCAAGCAGTTGAGAATGCATTCAGTATACGGACTCTAGGTGATTACTCGGACGTGTATTTGAAAACAGACGTATGCCTATTGGTGGATGTATTCAAGCAATTCCGAACTAGCAGTCTTGACGCGTACTCCTTGGATCCTGCGAGATACGTCACATTGGCAGGGCTTACCTGAAGTGCTATGCTACGATACACTGAGGTTGAACTCTCTCTGTTAACAGACATACACCATCTTTTATTTATTCAACGGGGTTTGAGAGGGGGAATCTCTCAGGCATCCAACAGATATGCGAGAGCCCACAACAAATCCATGAGTGCAGATTTTGATGAGATGCAAGAGTCCTCATCTATTCACTACTTCGACGTTAACAATCTATATGGATTCAGCATGGGAAAGCATCTGCCTACCGGTGGATTCATTTGAGTTGGAGATTGCATGAGGCCTAATTTCTTTGATGTGCCTGATGACTCGCTAGTCGGCTATTTTGTAGGAGTGGATCTACTCTACCCGAAAGAAATACACGACGAACATGAAGGTCTGCCTCTGTGCCCAGAACACATGGCCCCACCAGGATCGAGGCAGGAGGAACTTTTATTTACGCTGTATGACAAAGAGAAATACATCATCCATTATCGTGCACTCAAGCAAGCATTGGAACATGCACTCATCTTGAAGAAAGTGCACAGAGCTCTACAATTTGATCAGAGTGCTTGGCTCAAGAAATACATTGATCTCAACAGCGAGAAGCGAAGGAATGCCAAAAATGAATTTGAAGCAATGCATTCCAAACTGTTGAACAATTCGATATTTGGGAAATCGATGCAAGATCAGAGGAGAGAAGTTGATGTTGAATTGATCAGCAAGTGGCATGGACGATATAGAGCAGAGGCGCGGATTTCCAAGCCAAATTTCCATAGTCGCACAATTTTTGATGAGAACTTGGTTGCTTTCCAGCTCGCTCGCACAGAGGTCACCATAACGAAGCCAATCTACGTCGGAATGGCAATCTTAGACATCTCAAAGACTCGTCTATATAGATTCCACTACGAGTTCATGAAACCTCTTCTTGGCGACAAGTGCAAGATCCCCTACGGAGACACGGACTCCCTAGTATACCACGTGGTGGGGATCGATCTGTATGAACTTATGAAGGAGCATCCAGACGAGTTCCACACATCAGACTATCCAGAGGACAATCAGTTCGGAATGCCTCGAGTGAATAAGAGGGTTGTAGGTCTCATGAAAGATTAGATGAATGGTTACATCATTATAGAGTCCGTTGGACTACGCAGCAAGCTCTACTGTATCCGAATAATGGGTCAGAGTACCATGAAAAAAGCCAAGGAAGTCAAGACCTCGGTTGTCAAGGCACCATCACTTTTGGAGACTACTTGAATTGTCTATTGCGAGGCATAGAAGTCACTCGAGAACAGCGCAATATCCGATCTCGCTTACATAAGGTCTACAGCGAGGTCCAGCGTAAAGTTGCTCTCAGCGCTGATGACGACAAACAATGTCTGAAGAGTGGGGAGACCGACACTCCACCCTGGGGACACTACGTATGCATTGCAGGAGGAATAGAGTCGGCGGCTCGAGAGTCTGTGGAGGGGACCAGCCTAGAAAAGGCTATAAATTGCGGCGACAGTGGCATTCAGTCAGTCGACGAGCCAGCGAGCGAACGTCCAAGACTTGTCTGATAGCTCGACTCAACTCTCTCATCTGATTGATATATGAGTATCCTCTTTTCCAATTTCTTTTCTCTAATTTCTGCTGCAAAATAAAGACAATGCCGATTTTACAAAAAATGGATCTTTCCCAACTCAATAAGATCGGCGCTCAAAAAAGCTACCTTTCAACGACCAAACTGGCCAACTTGGCAATTCGTCACGCTTACCGTGTCTCCGGTTTGCGTAAGGTCAACATGAAATATGGGAATGGAGTTGTAGCTGAGCTCGACGAGCACACCCAACCGTTCCTGCCAAGGATAGTTAGTGAATGTTTGTGGAACGATGAACGATTATTTGCAAGCTTGATTGAATCAACAAAGAATGATATGCTGTACCTCACATATCTTGGGGATTCTAGAGTAGAATTTGGAAACTAATAAATGATTGAATTAAATTTTTTGTGTATTTCATGAAGAATCCATTCCACACACCCATCCCAAACGAGAGGTTGAGGACTCACATTTCAATCTCCATTCATCGAATCGCGATGCGAGTTGCTCGGATGTGAGTCCATTGGTTGCACCTCACTGGTGAGAGTGATGGTTGGGGCTCTCGCCTTCTCTATAAAATTATTTTATGATCAGTCTTGTTAATAATTCTTTGAGAAAAAAATGTAGATAGACTATTTTCTGATTCCTAACAAATCATGTCGATAAGGAGTATACGAGTGAGCGTCATCGATTTTTTTTTCGAGGTGGATATCGACAGAATATTATGCTTTGAGACACTTCATTATCTAAAGATGGTTGAGGAATCAAGCAACTCATAGCACTAACCATCTAGGGAATTAGCGCGCCAGCGCAATCACGAGCAGCGGCCATTGCTATGGTGATTAAGCCGTTGCTATGGTGATTGCGGTGGTGCGCCCGGCTATGAAATGGGCCACAAATCTCGTGTCCGTGTGAGATTCCATTGCATCGTCAAAAAGCGCACTCCGATGCGATAGAATTTCACCTTGAACGTAGAGCGACGAGCTATTATGTCCCGATACAAGATAGAGCGTGCCCATCTCAGGGCAGTAAGAACGAAATTCTCTGATACAAGATATCTATCGTATATGTCCTTTTCAGGACATGGAGAACAACCGTCCATATTTTTTAATTCATTCAACGTGGAACAACTGTCCTCTCGAAAACAAGAATTCACACAACAAAATAGCAGATCACACTCTTACACACTTTCGCACACTCTTACACACTTCCACGCACTCTTACACACTCTCACACACACTCTTACACACTTTCACACACACTCTCACACACTTTCACACACTCTTACACACTTTCACACACACTCTTACACGCTTTCACACACACTCTCACACGCTTTCACACACTCTTACACACTTTCACACACACTCCCACACACTTTCACACACTCTTACACACTTTGTAACACACTTTCGCACACTCTTACACACTTTCACACACACTTCCACGCACACTCTTACACACTCTTACAATGAACCGGAATACCTGGCCAGTAATTCTCAATTCCGTCCATCAAATAAAGTAGGGTCTAATGTTGTTCATCCCTTGATTTAATGATATACTGGGCCAGAACTGAAACATATAAGAGAAGCTTCGTAATTCTTACATCTCGTTTATGGAATGATGTACCTGAGCAGATACGTAAATTTTACACCCGGCCTTGCTTCACTTCGTCACACTTTTGGTGCCATGATGATGCATCCCTGTTAGATATGTATATAAAATTCAATGTATATGAAGTGTAACTCTCAAATTGTAGAATCTCTCAAAAATGTGTGTAGAGCTGTTATTGACTGATTTTAATTTTGTTATCACTAGCTCTCCTTCCCTTTTTTCCTCCTCATTTTAATCTTTGATTGCGTTCACCAGCACACTAGGTTAAGAATCCTTGTGTCACTTGTCCACCCCTCACGATAATATGTATATGCTTCTGTAAAGTGTAGACTATATTGGACCAAATAGTCCTTAGTCGGAAATAAATTCTATTCGATTCTATTCTATTCTATTCTTACACACTTCCACACACTCACATACACCCCCCCCCCCACAGGCCCGAGCGACAAGCTGAGCAAAACGCATCGAGTGGCCTCCGATATCCGGGATCCAGCGTTGGGAGGCCTACGATCCGCGGATATCGAGCCACGGCTGGCCTAATATTCGCACATATCAAGCCAGCAGTGGCCTAATATTGCTGTCCGATCTTGCTCCACGGGAGGAGGGGGGGGGGTGGCCTCAGACCCCCATAGTTTACCTCCTCTCAATGCAAGCGAGAAGATGGCAGTGATATTTCATCCAGATGGCAGGGAGGATAGAGTGGGGTGTTAATATTTGACACATTTTAATAGGGTATGGATCATGGAGTAAATTACGTATAGCTACCAATGGATGAGGTGTAATCGTACAGATCCTGTAGTGAGCAGGATACGGCTGGAACTGGCCACCGTTAAGAGCCAAACATTGTTGGGCGCGGCGCGAGACACTCGAAGTTGCGCGGCCGATTTCCTCGGGCTCGAGATTTCCAAATGCTTCGAGAATTTTCTCAATGTGGTGATCTTGATTCTCAATTTCAACTCCGTACACTCTTTCTTCGATCGTTCCCCATAGATGAAAGTCGAGAGGAGCTAGATCAGGAGATCGGGGTGACCAAGCCATCGGTCCGCCGCGCCTCATCCATCGGTTCGGGAGAACCGCATCAAGATGATCGCGAGCGTTTCCTTAAAAACAATTTCTCGAAATTCAATCGGTGAAAAATCAATCTCATAGTGATGAATTAGACTGACTGGCATAGTGATCTGGAGCACCATCCTGCTGGAAAATGAGATATCCCCTGATGGCAGGATCGAGATCGAGATTGTCGATTAGACCTGGCAGCTGGTTCTGAAGAAAAACTGGGTATAATGCACCGTCAAGTCGATCAGGAAAAATGATTGGTCCGATCTATTTTGCATCGAAAAGAATAATGTGAATGAGACTCATCAATGAGGCCAAATCAGATATTATAGTCGCTCTCACCACTCGATTCCCCATCATTCCGGCCCAGATATCAACAAACCATCTCGTCTGGAAGTTGCTATCCCATGTGAGGAACGGATTCTCTCTGGCCCATGTATGGTAGTTGTGCATATTGAACAGGCCTGTTCGGTCGAAGATCTCTTTATCTGATCACAAAATATGCTCTGCGATATTTACCTGCTGAGCGTCGTAGATTTGTACGATTGATCTGCAGAAGTCTACTCGACGAGGATAGTCAGCTTGTTCTCGATGTTGCTCTTTTGTGAAATGGTATGGATGTGAACTTCTAGCCTTGAGTATCGCACGGACAGTTTCTTTGAATATTCCGAAGATTCCCCCGGCATCCCGCAAACTGCCCCGAGAATGCTCTGCAAACCAATACCACACTGCGTCTTCCATAGGATCACACACTGGCCTTCCACGGAATGCGCGATCTGGATCACCTCCTGACATAAACAGGCCTGTTGCTTGAAGACGATGTGCAGTAGCCGAAATCGTCCCTGCGGCTGGAGCGCGTGCACCAGGAAACTGTATTCTGTACTGTGGGGCAGCTGATCTTGCTGATCGGCCGTACTCGATGTACAAATCGTACATGTTCCCGTAATCACGTCACTCATATCGCCGATCCATGATCAATGACACTACAACACAACGCACGATACGAGATAGTGAGGACAGCTTGCTAGCGTGGGCGCGGATGATCGAACCGTAGCAAACGATCTCTGCAACGTCTCGGTGCAAACTGACTTCGAGATGTCACGAGGCGGCAGCCGAAAGCTGCAAATTCTTCTGCTAGACACGTTGTGAGTTGAGAGAGGAGCTCGACACCTCAAATATCCCTAGGACAACCCAGCAAAAGTCCTTCAGAAAGTGTGATCGTACTGCAAATACTTTCGGTCTGTATTGGAACATTTATGTCGTCAGCCGAGCCTACCTCATTATGTTCATGATCTGGGCTCCGCAAATCCAGAGCTGTAAGCTCTAATTGCTTCAGGCACACTTTGAGTAGAGTTGAGAGGGTACGGCTTACGGAGCTAAGTGCAATGAAAGATATTGCCTATTGACCCTCCGTAACAATAATGTTTTGTACATTGACTAGATTCTCCATTTATGGCAGTCATCCTACGTGACTGCAAGCGTCTTCGCTCAGATTTGAGGCATACCGTGAAATAATGATCAACTGTGATATTTCATGACTGCGTTACTCCAGATTTTGCGGGCTCCCGAATTGCCTCTTATCTGCGCTGTGAGGCTTCTAACTGAGAGGAAGAGAGAGAGAGAGAGAGAGAGAGAGAGAGAGAGAGACCCGCGCAGGTACTCCGTGCCACAGCGTGGCTCGCGTATCATTCCTGGTAGCCCGGCGACTGCGGGGGTGCCCGTGAACTTTTGGGTGTCCGCGGATTACCTGAGCACGATAGCCGTCGAATCCTCCCTAACTGCTTCTCTATCAGGAATCAAGAGGTACGAATTTTCGGATATTGATTCAAAGAATCGGCCTATCGGGTTGCGGTTGACCTGACAATCTGAGCCTAATTTGAATGGTAAGGATCGGACCATATTTGCGACGCGGTGCGTTGCAGCCGGCTTCTTACCGTCTCCTCGTCGTCACCTTGGGCCAGACGGATAGAGAATAATCAGAAAACTTCTCTTCTGAGGTTGGCTCGAGGAACAACGAGTACATCGCCTTGCGACGAGGGAGACGAACTCGACGATACGGAGCCGCGCTGTTGCCGGGTTTGAGCACCGCGGCCGCCGCCAGGAGGCAGCATCTCTTGGTCCGCCGATCAGTGTGAGTGCGTGTGTGCCGGCGAGGCCGAAAGGAAGCCTCGGCGTGCGGCGTGCGGCAGTGCGCAGCAAGCCGTAGTGAGCAGCAGTAGCAAGCAGCCGAACTCAGCCGCAAGTAGTAGCCGACCCCTGGACAAACCCACTTCGGCGAAAGTGTGGTGCGCACAGAGTCTCGCAAGTTCTCGAGCCAAGACTGCCCAGCTCGTTATTTTGCTGACCCCGGGTGCTGAAGTCAGCGGAGCAATTGCGGAGAAGAGAACAGGACGACAATGAGTGGCTCCTTGGTGTTCTTTCTCCAAGTGTAGTTCCGTCCCCTCGCGCCCCGCTTAGCGACGGGAGTGCCGAATGCCACGGCGATGCTTCAGTCCGCCCTTGCGCGTACCTCGTCCTCCGCGACGCCACGTGGCTCTGCACCCGGGTGCCCTCACGACGCGGTTCCGCGATCGCGTGACGCCATTGAGCTGCCAGCTCGCATGGGGCGAGGGAGTCGCGTTAGCCACTACGGCAGTTTGCCGGAACGCACGCACACCTCACCCCGGTTCGTCCGCCGTTTCGTGAGCTCTCGGCGAGGGCACCGATGTGCACGTGGCTGACCATTTTGGCTCGCGTGGTCGCCATAGTCGGACATGTTTGCGCGTTGTAGCCGGTTCCGGTGTGGGCGGAAATCGCCGCGAGTGCAGCGCTATGCACGCCGCGCGGAGCCGCGCAGAGGTGCGTGAATCGACGGCAGCGCCGTATATACGCGCGTCGGAGCCCCCGGCCAGGGCCGTATATATCTATGTGAGTCAGCGGTGCGGGTGCCCCAAGAAGCACCAATGATGATTGCGAGTGACAGTGCACGCCGATTTCAGGACATATGAAGGAACATCAATTGCACGTAAATGATTGTCTCTCGGAGTTGACGGCTTGCGGCCGTGATGTTGGAGCTGGTGCCAGCATCGAGTATTCAGAGAATAAACGCCATTTTGTATCCTGTTTTTGATATGAGAAACTTCGGACTTTGAAGTTAAAGAGTTCTTCCCCCTACCCCATTTCAGCAGCGCATCCCCCTCACAGCTGTGGCAGGCTACTCCACCCCTCGCGGCGTGAGAATCTGGCCCATTCCCGATCCGGCCTAAGATGAATGAGTGTAACAAGAGGGTGATATTTTCCCTTTATATCCCCTCCTCCACGTTACATATTGATCCTGTAAAATAATCCACTTATCGCATTTACAATGAAACGGGCTATTGTCACCCAGGTATGTATTCGGGCTGCGGCGCGGCGGGACCCACAATGGCCAGATTAATGACCCCCCGCAGTGGCGCGACGATTTTTCAGCTTATGTACAATTATCCTGAACTTAGATAAGAGGTGGAGAAGATGGAAGAATTTGTTTGCAATTTCTGATCGTGACCTCAAAGCGATCTATGGAAACACGCTACTCTTTTTCCAGTCTCATTTTATATGAAAAATTACTGCCTCGAGAATTCTGGAACTAGTAAAATTTCTGCTCCGAAAGTTGTAAAATTGATACTTCCAGAGCAGTGTCCAACAATTACAGACTCCCAGAGTAGTAAATTCGCTAGAAATTTTCTTACAGTGTAAATTTTGCATCCTGTTTGGTGCGTTCTCACAAATCGACAGAGACGCGCGTTTTTCTTATGAACATGCAGAGTCCTTTGCGTTTTTCTCCATTTCAAGCCTGCTGTATACTTCCGCTTTCTTCATTTTGGACGGCTATAGCACACACAAACACATTCCAGATCCTTTTGCAAGATTGCACTCCTCAAATCCTTCTTGCTCTCCTAAATTCTTGGATAATCTGACTCTCATGAAATGAGTATGCTACTAGGAGAAACAAGCAGACGCTTTCTCAAAACGATAGTAATCATTCTTCTACTCATAATGATACCATTCTAATGAGAACTTTTATTCAATTTTGTAATATGTGGGTGGATGGAATACTGCGCAGAATATTTGACGGAATACGATTTGCACTGCGGTTGTGAGCCGAGCTGAGGTCACCCGTTCTTTTGTGATCATTTTGAATCTCGTTGGCGGCCCAGTCAGAAAACCAAATGCTCAGAATTCGACAACAGAAATACAAACTCGGCTCGAAATGTAGACCTATTATAATCGAACACTCCTACTTCCAACTATATGGGATCTTGTGAAAAAGTCCGAATTCACTCACAAGCTCCGCTATGTCCGACCGAATCTTGATGAAAGAGTGAACCATTCTTTTCCTCCATAATGGATCGTAAAGAGGATCAAAATCATATTCTAATTCGTTCAATTGACGAAATGTGGAAAATGTACCTGAGAATGATTAATTAGAAATTTTGATTTCGGATTTGTGTGGAAATATCAAGAAAAACGTAAACTAGGGCATAAATTAAATGAAAGTTGCTCGGCGAAGGGATATACTTCCGAAGTTAGTTGCGGCACTTGAACTCCGCCATTCATGGAGACGACTCATGAATCTCGCTTGTTTGAACGATTCCGGAAATCTTCTCAAATTTGAAATAGGTTGCTTGGTCAATGAAAATTCTATAATTTGCCATGGTTTTGACTTGGCAAACAAGTTTTCATTTGAAAAGCTAACCAATATCTTATGAATTTCTCAAATGTTATTCTTCCACAAACAGTCAATGATAACATCCAGTATCTTACTACTGATGCAGGAATGATTCGATTCGAATAATAAACTATTAGGCAAACAAGATCATTCAATTGAAGTAATACGTCATAACAAGCTTCGTTTGTATCACCGACCAGCTTGGTATCTGCATTCATGTACTTGCTCGTATTCCTATTCGTATTTGCGCCTTTAAATCTCAGCAAAGTGAGAATTTTGAGTACAGTAAACTGGGACGACTTTCGAAAGTATGGGAGTGACTTTGGAAAATCGATGTGCTTGCCCTAATTGTTGGATGATTGATCTTAGAGAATCTCGCAAGGACTCATCAGAGAACTTTACGCCGTATTTTCAAAATCCTTTGAGTTTTTCGGGTGCAGCATCAAGGGAGCGTTGTATACCGCGGATAGGCCTGCAGCTGCTCGAAGTGCTGTGGAAACTATCTACGAAAGGTTTTCAGGGGACGTCTATTCGGAGAGATTTTCTTATCGCGCAAGACTTATCAGACGTGGTCGATTCTCACTTTTTCACACAGACGCATTTAAAACAGCAGGTATCTCAGTTTCTGAAAGGTTCTTTGGAAGAGAAGCTCGACATACCAGAGAATGGAGCTAGAGCAAAAACTTCGTGGAGGAGGGCTCAGATCGACGTCCAGAATTGAGACATTTTCAAATGGGTATTCACGAAGAGTTTGGCATCGATCGCCTCAGTTTGAATCCTACCGAATTTCTGCGTGGAGCAGCAACAAAAGACTCGAAATTCATATTGTCTCCCCCTTTTCCAACACGATTTGACTCATACGAGAATTGGAATTATCATCGTAGCACGAAAAAACTCTCCGTTATCAGGATGGCTAACCACGTATTAGACAAGGCAGAAGAGCTAATTGAATGTTTCCTATTTTCAAGCACGTGCTCGTTATTGCATATTGTCAACTGCTATAGGATTGTGTTTCCAGAATGGTCAGATTGATATCTAACAGAATCTTTTTATATTTTCACTATGATTTCATTCAGTATATCCGATGTCAAGTATTGCAAATCCTGAAGTCGATTCGGCTCATTGAACAAAGCATTGTTACATAGCTAGAGGATTTAGGCAGAGGATTACGATATGCGAGCTTTACCGCTCCTCTTTCATGGTGAAACTGAAAAAGTGTAAAAATATTCGTGGACTCTGATGAACAAGCTGATAAACAAATCAATTAATCATTCAGTATTTTGGATAATAACTAAAGAATGGATTTGCTCTTGTATTTTGTTACTTCAAGAGAATCACAATAATAGAGACCGCATCAGGATCAACGGAACTGAACAGAAGCTCCACAAACTTGCATGAAATATTCCTTCATCCATCTATGAATATGGCGTACCACTAAAAACTTTCTACAATGCAACATCTTAGTGAATGGAAAGAGGATAAGTTGAGTGGAATGAATATTAGAATGATAGAGGGTGTCGTAACGATGGAGTATAACTACTTAAGTTGAATATAAACAATTAAGGACTCAAAAGAGAAATTGGTAGTCAAAAAATCTACGATACAATAAGAACACATTAAGTAACCTATCATGATGAATGCGGATGGGAATAGCCAATATCAACATATGCCGTTTTAGCTAGGAAAGAATTAGAGTAACATGAATGAGCTCTGAGAGTAGATGATATTAGAAACAGTGGGTGACGATATATGTTTAACAATCATTCAGAATTGATCATATAATTGAATACTAGTAATGAATTGCATCCAAAATACGGTTGTCTGGTACACCTTCCCTATGCTATTATACAATCACGAACATTTCAAAATGTTAAAGTCTCCCAGAAAGAATCTTCGCCGAGTGTAGTGAGATCAAAGTGAATCTTGCACCAGAATCTCAGAATCAATTAAGAGTAAACAGTATCTGCCGTTTTCAAACAGAGTCATTTGACAAGCTTAACTCTCATTGATGATTGCCTCAAGGATAGTTGGACGGGCGTCCTTGTTGAAGAGGAAAAAAGAATAGCAAATGCAGAGATAACTCGCATGAAAATCTGCTGTAACATATTTCAAGATGGAGTGTGGTATTTTCAGTCGATAGAGTCAGAATCTACCAGTTTTGATTGATTTCCCGAACATGATAACAGCCAGCAATTGCTATTACCAGAAAATTTCAGAAACTCCTCTCGCGTTGAACTAGAGATAAACAGATGTTGCTAGTATTATTGCATGCTTCAACCGATTGAATTCCGAACTTCAATATATGTATCATCGTTTTAGAACACTTGAATACAAATTTATAAATCGAATGATGTTATCCCTCAAGCATATTATGTATGTATTCATAGACTTTACAGAACATATATCATTGATATTATATTTAAAAGAATTTCACATGCGGAAGGAAGAGTGATTACTGCTCGTGAAGACCTGAATATTCATGATATCGCTTAGAGTAAGTTGATGAAAACCTCTGGGATATAGAGAAGAGAAACGCAAATGATTATGAATGTTGAATCGTCATTCAGACCGAGATGAGATGGTAAACGTTTAGAATCTGACACGATGTTTTTGAATACTATAATGATTACAATTTTCAATGATATTTCATATGAAGTTCAAGTAGTGTAAAATGATACCAGGCGTGAAGCCCGTTCCCAACTCGGAAATAGTATCAATTGGAAATATATATCTAACTAAAATGATCAAATCAAGCTTCGAATGATTCGAGCCTTTCGAATTTCGATATAAGTGTCATTACACTGCACTGAAGATGGGAGCAGTTGCTTCCAAACCCGAACAGTTCACAGCCAATTGATGAATGAGAATAAATCGCTTTCATTATTAATTTACTAAAATGAACTATCTTGATTGCGCTGAAACGACAAACAAGAATCAGCAAAATTGAATAGGGTGTACATGATTCCGTTCCTCAACCATTTGAATGTATGTACGAATCATCTAACAGATTCTTATCTCGTATACTATAGAGAACTTGCATGAAAAAAGTTACGCATGCCCAAATGCAGTATGGGTTATTCGCCATTTAGTATTTTTCCGAGCGTATTAAAAATGCGTCCGGTCCAGATGCTCGTTCAAATTGAGAAGTGTCCGGAACCCAGGCGGGTGCGTTCCTATCAGGGTTGTCTGGAGAATTGTTGGGATAGTGGCTCCTGACAACTTCACGTGGCTCCCGGTGGCTCCTGCTCCCTTCACTCGGCTCAAGTTGGCTCTTGGGCTCGCGCGCTCCCAAAATCGTCTGCTGCATGTGGTTTGTGTTTACTTTTCGGCCTCTGTGGCCGACGAGAGGTTATAATCAATTTAGAATTGAGCAAGTATTTTGGGAAGAAGAGATTGTATCACGGCGCGCGAGATACAGTCCATTTCAATCAAGTGGACTGAGCATCAGATGAGTATTCTTCTAATAGAAGATTTAATTTCCAAATCACAACAAACTTGATTCTTTGGGTAAGCTTTCTCTTGCTTGCAGGTAATTGTCCTCAACTGCATCGAGTGTCAAAGTGGGATAATTTTGTCACAGCAGTACACATATATGTATACATCATTTTCAGAGCTCAAGTGTAAGTTATGTGTTACTCGGTTGAAAATTCTGCAGTTTTATCGTTTCACAGGTCATTCAAGTTTTATTGTGGCTCTGCTGAGACTCCTCGACTATGAATCTTCTCAAGCAATTTACATTTGATTCACAGCTCGAGCTTAGCAACATCTCGTTCAAGTTTTATGCATGACTTCTTTAGTTCCACAGCTTGGGTGCAGATTTGATTGTACAGTCGTTTCACAATCAGATCTTGGTGAGATGTGAGAATGCAGATTTCAAAAAAGTTTTCATTGTTGATGTTACGTCTTCAGGCCTGAAGATTTAAATACCCACAGGCATCTGACTTAATTCGTGGGCTTGGATTTGAAGAAAGCTTTGGGATACCATTTCTATCAAGTAATAAACACTATTGGCCAGATGTTTAGCGATCTCTTCAGAGGGCTTCAGGGGTCATACGAGAATAAAGTGTAAATCATGAATCGGCAGTACAGTGTTGAACTTTTCAACTTTCTGGATCCTCCATTGAATCTGGAATTTTCTCAAACAGTCAAACTGTTGAGAGAAGCTGGTGTGGAGATGGGCAATGAAGATGACTTGTCTACGCCAAGTGAAAAATTTTTGGGTAAGATCATCCAAGTTAAATATGATACTGATTTGTACATGCTGGCTGAGTATCCCCTTGCCATCAGGCCATTGTATATGCCATGTCTGACCCTAATGATCCAAAATACTTCAATTTTCCAGACGATGAGTTGATGCGTAGTGA
>JAPYYZ010006742.1:0-11902 GCA_030522705.1 Eretmocerus eremicus | reverse complement strand
TATCGCTACGACAGCGTATCCTCCGAGGCGTCTCTCCACGGGCAAGAAAAACTACAAAGCGCTCGGCAGTATGCTAAACAGCAGCAACAGCGCAGTCCGGTAGCGCCGAACCTTCCCAAACGCTCGATCTCGTTGCCGCAGACGAATGAGGCACCCAGCGTACCTCCACGACCACCTTTACCTCGAGGCATTTTACGGAAGAATAGGAATGCTGCTAATCAACAGCAGCAGGCCAAACGCTGTAGCATGTTCGAAATGGGCCAACTGAATGAGGTGGACGGTGGCACCAATGGCCAGAGTAAGAAGGTTTCGCAGGAGAACAAGCGCATGTCTCTGCAGGAGCCGTACTACATGAACAACGATCTGCAGTTGCTAAGGTGCGCGGGCATAGTCGACTCGGAAAAGGATATTGATGAGGCCGAAGAGAGGCAGCGATATGGTGAGTTCTCTTTGGCAGTCAGTTAAGAAGTGATCATTTCACGGCAAAAGCTGAAATAGTTGTAGTAACAAGTCAACCCTTTCCTCGTTTCAGAAAAAATGAGAGCATTTGACAACGAAGATTTGGAGAGCAGTACCGATGATGTGAAACAGTTGGAGGAATTCTTGAGACGTAGCGGCTTCTCTTCTCATGGCAGTGATAACGACAGCGAGCACGACTCGGACTTGAAGTTGCGGTCATGCGTCAGAAGGTTCCTTGCCCTCAAGATGAATCAAGATATGGCCAAGTTGATTGATATGGCTGACTCGCAGAAGAAGACTGTTAGCTTTGCTGTAAATGGGAAACCGCGATACGTTGACGATAAGGTATGTACATACATCAATGACACTCGAAAATAAATCAAGTCCCCTCCATTCTTGTAAAAAATGATTAACTGGTATGTTTCCCCCAACCTATTATAGGCAAACATTTTGGGAGAGAAGGAGCGTTTGAATGTTAGTGAAGCCGCTGACTTGAAATTTGAAATGAGGCCTCTGGATTTAGAAGAGAAGAAGAGTGAGTACCGAATGACGAATATTTTTGATGGTTCGTGGATAATTGAATCGCCCTTGACTTTGGATCGCTTTTTCCTCCAATTTCAGAGCTCATATGGTCGGTGAATAAGGCGGTCGACAGTCTGCTAAAATTCTGGCACAGCGAACCTGTGCGCAGCCGGCAGGGTTACAACGACAAAAACGAGTGCTCGCAATTGTGCTTGAGTCAGCTTTGCCCAGCCCTGTACGCCGTCATGTCGGACGGGCTGAAACCTCAATTGAATTCGACATTCGGACCTATCGGCAACAGCGTATGGCAAGTCGTCGAGGCCTCCTCTCAGCAAGGACCGCTCACAAAAACACTCAACGATCTGGTGCAGAAAATCAATGGCGAAGATTTCATGACCGAGGGCATGCTCAAGTTCCATGCATTCGTCTTCGGTCTCCTCAAGTGAGTTTCCTCTAGAATTGCACATACATTGATCTCTTTCTCGACACATCACAGTAAACTGTGAACCCTGTTTCCAGTCAAACCGCATCAATGATGAAATGCCTCGGAAATCCATTCGATCCCTCCATCAAAGCGAAACTAGGTCACAGGACAATAGATATTTCGAGATGGTCTCTTGATACACTCCTCGTATCGATCGCGCTCGCGGCACAATGGCCCACTCAATTATTGACGGGCATCCACTCATCCTCCTCTCGTCTTCCGTCTGTTTCAGCTTGCGAGCTCTCGACGCCTGGTTCGCCTACTTGTGCACGCGCGAATCGATTTTGCGCAAGCACTACAGCAACAACAGCCTGTTCGTCGGATCGCTGGGCTGCGCCAACAGTCGCGAGGTCGTCGACGCCTTCCTCAACATACTCCAGCCGCTGGCGTTCTGCCCCTTCCAGCTGGATCTGCTCTACCAGTATCGCCAGCTGCACAACAGCTTCGGCAAGGGCAACGCGCTCAATCTGGACACGAAGAAGCCCAGACCCAAGTCTTGCGCGCGGTTCGACCGAGACCACGAAGGCGACGTCAACAAAATTTGGAACCAGAAACCCTTCGCCGGAGAGTTTCACGCGCTACCCAGGCTCGACGACTCGGACGACTATACCGACAGTCTCGAGCATTCGCCATTGAACAAAGCTAGTCCCAGGAGAGCCATTAGACTTCAGTCAAAACTAGTCGAGACCAGAGGTACGTCGTGAACTTGGCTCGATGTCTTCGATTCTCCGATGCCTTGGAAGAGCTGTATGACACCCATGTTGAGAAAGATCCATCAGAGTATGATTGATCGTGTCTTTTATTCTTTGTTCCATCTAGATTCAAAGGCACGTAATGACGAAAAATCGAGCACGGAGCCGGCATCCGAGATAAAGTTCCGCAGGCTCCAGGACAAGTGGGAGCAGCTCGGCCGCGACGACGCGCACTCCGCCACCCACCATCCCAGAGACAACACGCAGCCTCCGACTCCCAACACGACGCCTTCCCCGTCCTCTCCGACCCGGGCGATGGCACCTCCCCCTTGCTTGCCTTCCAGATCCAAGATCCCGCGGCCCCTCACCTCGCCCACCAAGGCCCCATCCAACCTTCCCGTACCAGTCAACCAGGCGAGCAAGAAGCCCGCCGAGCAGAGGAGCTGCAAGGACTCGCCGAGGCGGACCAGCAGGCTGGACCAGGATGGCTCGCCCAGGCCGCACATGACGAGGCCGAGCTCGCTGCCCTACGGAAAGTCGTACGGGGTCGGGGTGAAGGACAGGGGAGCAGTCTCGCCTCACAGGAGAGCCGCGTCCACGTCGTTACCGAGGCCCCACTCTATCGCCGGCCCGCCCAGCAGGCTGCCACACAAGTCTCCGCCAAAGTAAGATTCGAAACAATTTTGCGACATATCCAGGTTGTTTCAAAACTCAGATTTTGTAATTGTAGTAATTTCAAAAAATTAAAATAGTCTCCACTCAATGATTCTGAGTCAGTTTTAATAATTTTGACATTTTCTCACCCTTACGATGGAAGAAAGACGGATACGATGACTTCTAGAGATTTATAATATCCTCGTATTTTATATCAATGGAGTAACCGTAGTGTAGTTTTTGCTAATGAATGAGTCATTAGAGGGTTGACAATCTTGTCGCCAACGCTCACCTTTTTTATTCACGTGACTCGTTTTTATGTGCAGATCCGTGCGGACGCTGACGAGCAAGCCGCAGTCGGAAGATGGGCACTTGTCATTCGGCGAAGGTGAAAAATTGAAGGTCATTCTGGAGGTCGATGGCAAATGGTTGCTCTGCTCGAGAGGCGAACGCAAGGGCCTTGTGCCACGCAATTGCGTAAGGTCCATTCAAACTTAGCAGCAGCAGCAGCAGCAGCAGACTTGCATTCCTCGCTACAGCAGCAGACTAGTCGTCGCCAACGCCGAACAAGCAATGGCACCGTGTAAATATTGATGAATGAGAAAATGCAATGGATAAATTCGTGAAAATTTTATCGTATTTTAAAGCGGCCAGATGACGAGGTCCATCGAAACGCTACGTAAGAATTACAATAACGTACTACCGACTACGAACGAAAGCGAAACGATTGATTGGTGATGCTTGTTATTGATGATGCTTCGTTTATATACCGAGAAAGAGTCGAGTCAGCAGTTCACTCTAATCTTAAGGTTTCGATGTTATCCAATGTAAGAGTATATACTATCAAAACATACACCTATTGATACGCGCTCCAGGCTGAAAGCAGCGGATGCTGGGAGAGAGTCTTAATGAAAGAAATATAGTCGCTAGTCATCCATAGGCTTTCGAACCAGAATGTATTTAATTACACATGCATACAGATATTTATAATAATGATGTACATATATACAGCAGAGATGATAGCGATCGGTGAATCCTGATTAATGAAATGAATGGGTAACGTTGAGTTATATATTAATTACATATATTATGTATAAATGTAACTGTGATGATAGCTTGTAGATGAATAAGTTTCTGGTGAACTTATTCAAAGGACGATGTGACGTATGTATGCCTTGCTTTTTTTGATTGTCCCTTTACTTGTATGTACAAAGAATGCTTCAGAGCTTTTTATCGAGTATCCTATCGTGAGATAGTTTGCTTAGCGAGTGCATAATTCTTTTCCGTTCAAATCCCTATCACCCGGCGCACAATATCGATCAAAGCTGTACCATTTCATTTTTATAATTTTACCTCTTTTCTAAATAGTTTTATCAATAATAGAGAAAAAAGTAAGATCACTACTGGATTGTAAAAGTGAATTTCATTGACGCCGGAAATATCGACAGATTCTTAGGCGCCTAGTGTTTTTTACTTGCTTTCGTGTATTCCTTGGCATGTGGCAGATGTAAGGAGTATTATTAACCTAATAAAAATTCATCTGAATGATTAATCATGATCGTCTAATTTCTATCCCCAACTCCAGTCCAATCATCAAACACTATCAACTTGCTGATCGTCTCGAACATGCAAGAAAAAGGTAAAGGTGTAAAATGAATCAAAACGAGAAGTTTTATTTTTGAAATTAATGTTTTAATGCAAAAAATATCATACAATGTAATGATGATACATTTAATTGTGCTTACACGTTACAAGATCTTTGCATACACACATTTCTGGCAATCTTTCGATCGCTTTCGCGATATTGAATTCAACATATTCCGAACTCTTATCTTTTCTAATCATTTCACTGTCTATTACAGTATACACCCTGAAATACAATAGTTGAACTAAGAAACGAAACTTGCACCATGTGTTGTGAGTCGATTTTCGAAAGTAATTGCGATATCCAAAACTATCGTGACACTTAGATTTTAGATTTTCTGTTGTCGATCAAGTCGGTTGTATCACACTCGAGAACAAGAATTGATCCATCAAGAAACGATCGATTTAATTCATCAATTGAGTAGACAATCTTTGGCAGCTATTAATCTATACATGTTTTTGTATCTATTAATCGATTATTTATGTAGTCATGTAGAAAAATTGGTATCTTTTAGATTCTTGCTGATTCTACATTGTGGAAAAACATACATTATCTGATTATGGATATCTATTGCATTGGCTCCTCGTGTGCAGACGAGCAGGAAGAATAGCATCAACCCGTTGGAAAACGATCAAATGAGTTTGAAATTTCGTCAGAGCTATTCGTTCAAATGGTTTTGCGTTATTTCTTTTCCGATTGAAAGTATTGCACCAAGTCCCAATGAACGATACTCAAAGATTCTTCGGCCAAGAATTCAGCAAGTCAGAAAATTGATTTTCCAAACGGAAATTCAGCTTTTTGCATGGACGATTCAAACGGGATTCAAGTATTCTTCTTCATAATGATTACGGCCAAGTAAAATGACGTTCTGTTCTGGTCTTGTGTCTCCAAAATTACGAATGTACTTCATCTCAGGTTCAAGCTTACGATGTATTTACAGTCAACCTAAACTCGACTAGGTGCGGACAAATAACATTGCCCGTTCCATCAAAGTCTTTGCGTTATAATCGTACCACAAATCGGTATATGGATTGTACACATATCCTAAAAATCTCTTCGCTCGCTATACCTTATACTTATTAGATACAAGATAATATATAGATGACAGTTTGTATACTATTTTTCATAAAAATAACTATAAAACAAATCGCTTAATCGCATATCTCGATCCATAAGATTATAACAACAAGTTTCGACGTAAATTCCTCGCATCTCGTATGATGCAATGTGTGTGTGTGAGTGTGTGTGAAGAGATTCAAACGAGCTCCGCGAAAGCACAAACACGTCAAGAATCTTTCGAATGCATCTATGCTTCCATTGGATTTGCAAATGAGGATTGTC
Organism: Eretmocerus eremicus; assembly: GCA_030522705.1. Lineage (NCBI taxonomy): Eukaryota > Metazoa > Arthropoda > Insecta > Hymenoptera > Aphelinidae > Eretmocerus > Eretmocerus eremicus. The sequence goes on along the minus strand of JAPYYZ010006742.1, from coordinate 6,105 downwards.
CCGACGAAGATTCTGGACGCAGAAGAGCAAATCACATGTTCGCACACATGAATATCTCACAATCATTCTCTTTAGAGTCAGCGTCACGAGCCGGAGATGGATCTGACTAATAGTATTCATGAATTCATTGGCAGAATGATCTGCGCTCATTCGTTCGCTCTCGTTTCATCTTCGTCGGTCTTAATTGCGCTCGTTTTATTAATTCATATCAGTCGAATGAAACCTATAACACTGGCTCGCGGTGATTCGGACCAAGAATCCAACTTTCTTTTTCGTATCATTATTAGTATCGAAAATGATGTGCTTTTGCGCTTGCAAATAGTTTACTGTTGTACTTTAGATATACGTTACATCACAGTTGTAGATCGAGTTTTCTAGCAATTGCTATCTTCTTTGTAGCAGAAGAAAATTTTTTCTTGAGATAAAATTCTGCGATATAAAGCGTTGCATCTACGAGCCAGCATCGAAGGTTTTGTTACTGTCGTCCGAATTGAAAATCGGTATTGATCGCTTGTCGATTACGATTAAATCCTTGTAAAACTTTGTATAAACGTTTTCTCATTCGTTAATTTTGATAAGATCATCAAAATGATTGCAAAGTCAATTATATTCAAATTATAGTTGATGGCTATTTACAAATTATTAAAATTAACAACGGATATACCCTTTATAACGAAATTCATTATCTTTTATATATACACAATTTCATTTTCAGCAAACTTACGGATATTTCATCACCGTTTTCCAACATTCTTAAGTATATGAGACTAAAACTGAATAAGTTTGATGAATCTCTGGCAAACATCGATAAACTGCGCGTTAATTATCAAGACAAATTTCAAGAACTATGAGTATATTTTTGCTCCAACTCCAAATGGGAAGGTCATCACTGTGTCAATTGATGGAGCAGCATATTCAAAATAGCATTTATAAAGAATCTACCTAGCAAACAAGCACTGGGGACATTTTTCAGTGATATATATAGTAACATATAGTCAAAATAGAATCAAACAGCCCACGGCAATCGTCATCATCATCGTTACACAAAGCGGAGAGGATGAATTTCATAATGATGCTGACGATTCAAGTGTGTTGAATGATTTGATTACCCGATCCAGAAACGCTGTGAGATATAAAAGTGGTGATTGTACGAAACTTGTGTCTATTTTTCATTCTACCTAAACATCTGAATGTCGATAAAAATATGTTTGTCATACACATTTCCACAGTCCGATATGTCTGGGTCCTATATTCAAGAAGAAAGAGCCACTTTCACAGCTATTCTGATATTTCTGCTGGCGATACCATTAACAAATCAGATACGCTTTTCATTCCGCAAAGTCATCTAGATAACTGCCAGCAATTTCACATTGAGACCGATTACAATGGTACATTTAATCCACGTTCGCGCATTTGCATCTGAATGAGTTATCTACGATTTGCTATAGTAAGTTCTACTCGAAGGGAAATTCAAAATTAAAAACACGATTCAAGAGATGCTTGGAACTATAAGTAGTCAACTCAATTCTCTGATACCGATGGAGAGCTTTTTAGAGGGAGAAAAGATCTTCACAAAACAAAAGAGCTTTCATCGCTTTCGAATTAGCACGGCTTTGTAAATTAACTAGGATAAAAACTATTATGAGTATCCAAGTTGGAAAGCTCTCGTAAAAAATAGATTTAGTGTTGGATGAATGATTCAATATAAGACCGGCAGTCACAGATGAACTGAAGAAGGTGGTGATTAATGATTAATCTGGAAGACGATAAGAGAATCAACGAAATCTGAGTTGTAATTAAAATTAAACGAACCTGCTCATAAATGTTCTGAGTCTCTCTGCCGATGATACTAGGACATCCAATCCAATAGTATCTCCAACTGATCATAACAAACATTTGCACAATGTAACATTTTCATCATGTTCCACATACTGTGTTTCATTTCTACTCGTTTTGTAACATCAACTTTTTTGCACTATTTTGGGTTGGTTCATACGTTACGTATCTGAATTTCCAGCTAAGACTTCTTTTGTACCACGTTACTCAAAATCCCTACAACGAGGCCGACTCGAAAAGGGACATGTAAGTTTCAGGCGTTTCCCAGATTCAACATGCGCGAGAACAATCTAAACTTCCTCGTAGTTGTGTCAATATTTTGAGCGATTATCAGGTACGGTCCAACAATGACACTGTTTCTCCACTTCTCCCATTCCGAATAAATACAATTCTATTCCGAGAACATTCATATCGCTAATACATGTAAGTTCAATCGGTAGATGAACTTTTGTATAAGTTTCAAAAACTCAATGAGCCACTGGGTTCTTCTAGCCAATGTGAATTAAAGGCCGAAAGGTAATTTTCCTGATTCATACCTGTACGCCTCGATTATCAAAGGGTATGTCACTGGTACCAGTTAAAAATTCTACATTATGTAGATGAAACATCTCCCACACCTTGCCACAATTCTGAGCACATTTATGAATGCTGCCTACCAGAGAACTTGATTACAGCTGATCAGCCATGCGCGATGAAATTCACTATCGGAAAATGAGCTATACGCGTAATCGGTCCGCAAATATTATTCAAAAGAAGTCGTAAAATTGTGCCTCCTGTAAGCTCATAAAGCTACAAATTTACAGGCGAAACTTTGCGCTGATAAAGAGATTGATCTCTTCTGTACAATGTCACTCAACGCAACGATTCGACACGAATGCAGATAAGCTACTGCATGGAAGAATCTTGCTAAGCAGGGACCTTACCATGAAACTAAATTCCATGATTTGAAGCTTCAAGCAAACAAAAATCCACTAGAACGAAATAAGTTGCAAGCGTTTCAGGACGCCTCAAAGTAGTACTCTCCAGTCCATGAAATCCATGTACGAAATACGTGTATGTAGCAAAAAGAGTCCCGCGGAAGATCAATCGTACAGTAACTGTCCTCGAGGATCACAATCTCAGCACGTACGTCAGAATCCACGATCTCGCTCGCTCGGTAACTCCAAGGCGGCGACTCTTCAAAAATCACCTCGCGAGATTCCAACGCTAAATCGTGTCCATGGCGATTCCTCAAAATTCAATGGCACACGCGCACACCGGCAACGCGATTTCAGAACCACAAAACCAACACTCGGCGAGATCTCACCTCGCGCGTGGTTCGATTCTGCGGGCTGGACTAGACACTTGTTCCTTCGCGCGTGCAGGTGGTGGCTGCGGTTGATGCCGGTGCACAGTAGAGGAAATTTGCATCGTGGCATTCAGCGGAGAGCTCGGTATGGCAACGGCGAATCGAAGCAGAGTCTCACGAGAGGCCACGGATCAGCCAAGGGCTACATGCTCGACTCCTTGGTGCCTAGGAGAGCCTCGGTCGCGTTGTCGACGCGTATGAGAGCCGACGAGTTGAAGACCATGCTGCGACTCAGCGAGGCGACCCGCTCCATCACGCACGAGGCCGAGAGGCGAGCCTCCGCGTCGTGGTCCCAGCACTCTTCCATCGTGTCGCACATTGCGAATAGACCCTGGAATGCGTCAACATTTTTCATTTATATCTAATACGTTTCGGGGCTCTTCAAGCTAGCTTTCAAGAGACTACGTCGATTATGTAGATGTTTCTCAGTATGGAGATTGATAGTGTCATAAAACAAAATAATCATTCCTTGACCTTATCAACGAGAAAATGAATTAATCACGATTAATGGTAAAAGGAGTCTATTCCCGGACTTATCATAAATAACCATCACGATTCGACGAAAACACGTAGTGTAGTGGAGCTGAAATTCGAAGGAAACCCGCAATTAAAGAAGTTATTCTAAAATGCTCTCGAAAAGTCTTGTAAGAATTCAAAATATTCTTCAAGTAATACTAATGTGTGAACAATAATCCAACCACATCTCTAACTATTGTGCTCCTATTATCGTTGATTATTGGCATAGGAAAAAGAGCAATTTTTCACACAAGCGCCGAACTCAGCAAGTCCCATTGTCCACTTGCTAAATTTTGAATCGTTGACATGATCGTACGCACAAGTATTATTTCAATGTCCAATATCTGCACAAGAAGCATCCCTAATTGTGTTAGTTCTACCATCCAGCCGATCCAGAAGATGATTTTTTTCTACGCGTTACCGTGCGAAAACATGGTTCAAAAGCACACAGTGTTATAAAATTTCCTAGTCCACGATCTTCAATTCTCCAGATGGGACCAGGAGAAACTACGACAATATCTTTAATAGAATTCCCATCCCCACAAAGTAAAGCATTTTGAAAAGATAGTTACCGGATGTTTCCGCCACGTATCCAATATTAACGGTCTCTCCTTCTTATGAACAACACTTTCTTGCATGTCTTCCAGGGTGGGATGGAGACCAACTTCCTCTTCAAACGGTAGTCTGTATTCACCAATCGGTCCCTGTAAAGATACAATAATGAAGTTTCTGAGAAGATATTCAAGATCCATATTTCCGTTATAGAATCAGAGTAACGGTCGATTATTTGGGGCGAATGAAATGTTTCCAAGAAAATAGAGCCAGTTCCTTCCATTCTAATTTGTCGAGCACTTGTGGTAGAAGTACAGAGTGCACCTCAGAAATAGGGAACGAACTGTGTTGTGCGACGGTAAAGTGTGGTGGAGACGGGTCAAAAATTTTAATTCTTGGTCGAAGCAACTAGCAACAACTGAAAGATTAGACATAAGAGAAAAAGTTTGATACCAAAAAGGATTGAAAATTAGAGCCAATCACAATTTCCGAAAAATACAGTTGATTTTATAATCAGCTGGTGAGTAATTTCCAACACAAAAAATTATGAGCTCATTAGTACAAATGCTGAGATCTTCCCTTGCCTCAGAGTGATATTTCAATTCAGAATTGTGCGAATGACTGGACGTTGAAGATTGAGATTAATATTAAAGTACTTTGCTAACGCGGGAATGGAGTTTAAATCATAACTACGAAGATCAATGAGCAGATAGAGTGTAATAGTGATGCAGCCAGCCTTCAACTTACGTCTTGCACGGTACACCTGGATGCAAGCTCCCACAGTACGAGTCCGCAAGCGTACATGTCGATGCGGAGGAAGGAGTCGCGGGTGAAGTTGATGGCGCCTTCGAGTACCTCGGGAGCCATGTAACGGCGCGTTCCAACCTGGCCGTGGGTGTCACCGCACGGCTTCCCCGGGTGGAAGATCAACGCGAGTCCGAAGTCGGCTATGCAAGCGCTCATATCGTTCTTCAGCAGCACATTCTTCGATTTGAAGTCACGGTGAGCTACCGCGGGCTTGTATCCGTCCGCTTTGTTGGCCGGTATCTCCTCGTGCAGGTGCATGAGACCTCTGTGAATATAATTGCAGAAGATAAAACCATGAGCGATTGGTGAGAGAACTATGTATACGTAATCCGTGGATTCGTTCAATCATAGATATACTCAATTGAGCGAAAGAAAACCCACTACGTTCAGGCGGTCTTTTCCCAAACAGAGGACCGATTTACGCGACGTTGCCCACATTTGTTACTTGAAACATTGAGATCATGTTTCATGATGTTGACTTTTTACACCCTAAAATATTGATTGGGCCAAGACCCGTGTCAAATTTCATGACGATTTTTCGAACAATGGAATCGTTGACGCGGAAATTAGAGATGAAGTGATGTCACTCCATAGCACCGTGTGTATGGGACTATTCGTAAATTGAGCATTTTGTTGATATATTCTGATAGTTTTTTGTTCACAATCGGGCACGAATTCATGTCTAGAACTTGGGATATAGTTTGTGTCGGTCGATATTTAAGAAAACATGGCTAATTAAGAAAAACTGTCGAGGCTGAAGAGATTTGAGATGAAAAACGTTCTTGTAGTCGCACTAGGATCATTATTTTGAGAAAATATGAGGCGTTACAGAAAAATCCTCATAGTAATGCGAGATGTCGGTAGATTCTTACCTTGCCATAGACTCAGCAATCCTACACATCTCAGCCCAAGAGACGACATTGGCTTTGAGATAGTCGCAGAGCGAACCCTTTTCATGGTAGGCAGTGATGAGCCAAAACTCAGCTTGAAGATTGTCACCGCGCTTCTCAACTCCAATGAAACGTAGTATGTCCTCGTGGTTCATG
>JAPYYZ010006740.1:0-11388 GCA_030522705.1 Eretmocerus eremicus | reverse complement strand
AGCAATGCTAATGTCTATGGCTGTATCTCTGTCCAGAGTGCGCATTTGTCAGCAATACTTGGGATTCTTCATATACTAGGTGGTACGAGTCTGTAAAAAGATTTTGGTCAGATTTGGTGACCCAAAGGGTGTGGTCTCCCCTTGTCAGTTGCAACTGATTTGACAAACTATATTGAAACATTTTTTTGATTCCCTTGAAGCGGCTTGAAGCTAGAATGCCCATTAGAAGACAACCTGAAATCGAGCCTGAAATAGTATATTGTAGGTTGTGTTGCGGAAATGAGTATTTTCAGGGAAACGAAGTTTTCAGCACTGAAAATTTCGGCTCTGTCCGATAATAAGGCTATAGCTTGTTAAGAACGATGGATACAACTTAATCCATTTCAATCGCCATAGAGCCAATAATATTGATAACTAGATTATCGGTCAAGTCAAAATTCAAAAGCAAAGATGTTCCAGTCGAACTTTTGGCCTACTGCACTTCATTTGGCTGAGTGATGAGCTCTTTTGATCTTGAAACAAACCATCGGGTGGATGGATTTTATTTCTTCAAATGAAAATAATGAGAACAAAAAGAGCTGAATGCGAGTCTGCATGTTAAGAGTATATAAGAGTAAAAATGCTGGTAAAAATCTCCAACTAACACAAGATTTGGATGAAAAATTTAAAATGTCTATCCTCAAACTGTGGTTCACATGCATTTAGATCCATTTGAATAGATCCATGGAGTGGCTTGACCAGAATTTGGTTCAATTTCTAAAAAAAAACTCAACCAGCACAAGAGTGATCTCATCAATCGCGTGGTATTTTGTGAATTCAAACAATTCGTCAGGTGACGAAATTCCGATTTTTCGAGACCATACAGAAACAGGCTAGGGTGAAACATTTTCAATCACGCGAAATATGAATGGGAGATGATGACACGTAATTCTGCCACTGCAAAATGTTCGGGCATCGTTACATATTTTTAATACGATTATTCGACAGACAGCCGCTTCCAAGAAAAGCAGTGCTATTGCGCATTCGTGTCGGTTTTATGAGATGCATTTACGTCTGCCGCTTTTTCACAGTTATGATGCTAATTGAAACCCATGTAAAAATTTTCGAGCAAATTTTAGATGAAAGGACGTGGTTTTGCTTCTGCCGATTCCAGACACAGGTCACGGACTACCGGAAAAAAGAAATTATGTATCTCTATAATTGTTTCATTGACTTTTTTTACATTGTCTTTGAGCACACCGAATAATAAATTGCTGTGTATTCCTGTTAGTCGTTGATGTAGAGTGGAAAAGCAATCAATAACGAATCCTTTGATTCCATATGGAATGTAATATCATACATTCATGCATTTTTTCTTGTTTACAGGAGGAGTCTATTGAGAAGATTTTCATGCTACTGTAAGTATACTGTTTGTATAAAGTTCTTGCTCCGTGCACGATAAACAACTGGATCCGCCCCCTCCCCATTATTCTCGCATTTTTCACGAGACCTAGCTTTGAACAATTGTCTCCTATCTCTCATTGGTCTAGAGAATTGGATTATTTTCACAAGATTTAAATCAACCTCGAAAATTTCATCCATCTCTCCCGACGGGTTAGCGACTCGATTCCAACCCATCAAAATCCAAAATATCACTTCAAGTTATTTGAACTATGATTGAGTCCCAAGACAAAATATTTTGAGCACCATCAAATCAAAATTGTTGAGATAACACTACCGCACCCTTTCCCACTACTGCTCGGTTTGTATCCTGCCTCCTTCATATTCTCAGTGCGTCATCGCGCAAAACACACCACGCCTGGTAAGTTTTGATACCCATAGAGGCCTAACCAGGGAGGATTACGCGCTAAGTCGTTTAACGGAGGTCCCGCGCGCGGCTAACCGCCCCTTGCACGTGCGCCTGCCATATACGCGAGCATATTGGAGCATACAGGTGCTGTACGTTGCTCTCACGAGAATAGCACAGAATACACGTGCCTGCATGTGTAGGTGCGCGATGATCGCGAGCAGCAGATTACGCGGAGAGCAATTTTTTTGCCCGCGGAATCGTTCACCGCGAGCTCTCTCGGCGAGCAGCTCTGTAATATTACATTATGCACATCGCGCTATGTAGCTTGAAATTAGTTGATAATTACGTTCACTTGCTGCAGCGCGGAACCGCGTCTCTGAAACCAATAGGCCGTGCGGGCGCGGCAATGATGAGCAGCTGGTTCACTGCGCAATATATAACCTCGCGAGAGACACCCATCGTTACTGCACGAGTTGTTCCTACAATTTGTTCTGCACCAGTGATCACTAAGAGGGCAGTCTTAGTGGTGAGCTTCAATGAAATTGGCATGCATTTGTTGACTTGAGAGCTGTTCATCAGTCAGCAATGAGAGAGCAACTCCATTTTAGGCGATGGAGGTATACGTATAGAAACATCGTATAGAGTCTCAATTTGGTGACATTCTGTTAACGAGGATCTGCCAAGACCCTCGTGGGAATTTCTCTCTTTGTAAGTGAGCCATCAACCAATAATTGAGGCTCCACTCACACGATTTGAATTGAAGTTTTTTTTCCAGTACGGATATACTTGTGAATTATGAAAAAAACAACTCGAGAAGTACGTTACGTGCGACGCCAGTGAAAGTGCTGTCTCCAAAATTCTGACAAACTATTGGAGACCATGTGATTGAATTTTGTTTTGGCCATATTAAGCCAAAACGTAAATCGAATCGATATTTTCAGTGTCACAAAACCAGAAATAAGAACCATACAAAATTATGATCAACACTGTTCTGCATACTAAAACATGACTTCATACAAATCCTGATTCGACCAGGTCATTGAATGATAATTTTGCATGAGCATTTGATGGAGAACAAAGCCAAATTTAGAATAATTTGAATTCAACTTCGCTTGGAATCATAATAAACAAAACAAAAAGTGGGCCATTCCAGTGATACTATATTAAAACAAATCTTCAAATAGACAGCGTCTTTTTTTAATCGTTCTGGCGAAATTTTCATTTCACGTCGTAGGTTCGAATGTCAAATTCGGTGATTTCCATGTACACCCCGAACGACACATCTTCTACGCCGATAGTTCGATTCAACCGCTTGTTTGGGATCGAACCCTCGACTCCCAATTCAAATCCACTTCGTTGGTAACTGCAACGCCGAGGCTTGCATAATTTATGACAAAATAATTGAATTAGCGGGCAGAGGGCAAACACCCGCTCTTCGCTGCAGGATTTGCTAGAGTATATATAGCCACCCCGGGGCAGGTGAATACGGTTGAATACACCCGTAACGCGGTTGGCGCGTCGCGGTTGCTCTTTCAGTGTCCGCGAGCTCTGCACGTGATGCTTATTTGCACTCGCGTATTGATGGCCCTGCAGAGTCGTCTCTGTATATACAGAGCGAGAGCCCTGAAATATTCATGGACGCGTGATGCTCGGCGGTGCAGTGGTCTCTGCCCCCCGTCCCCTTCCGAGGGAGTACCTTGCGGCGTTGCTCGATACGCTCGTGTGCTGCGTTTATCCACGAGTCAGAGAGTCGGACGGGTTGTCTTGCCCGCGTTTACCGTCGTCGTCGTCGCGAGAGCTTGAATCGTCCAGCTCCCCGGGAATGAGGTGTATTGGAGATCCTCACACTGCCCTAACGAGATTTATTTATAAAAGCGCTGAATTGGCCGCGATAAGCTCGCCAACGTCGTCCGCAGCCACACAATGATCGATCGCGACGTCTTTTTTTGCCCGCGCCCCGAGCGCGCTACACGCGGACGACTCGAGGATATGAGCGGCAGCTGGTCAATGGCTGGCTTCCGGCGCTTCTTTCGTCCGGATAGGTCAACCGAGCGCGCGCGCGCGCGACACCCCGGATGAATATTTATCGCCCGCGCTCTGAACGCATCGCGCATTCGCGACGCTAGCCCTATCGCTCGAACGTGACGCGAGTGTTGGGGCTCGTAAGTCGCGATATGAAGCTCGTCCGGCAGCTGAATCAATCGCATTATTCACGAGGCGCGCGCATCGACCGGTTGCAGCTCATTGATACTCGATTTCCGACTGCGCGATGGGTTACCTATCGCGAGGTAGAAGATTGCGAGTGCGTCGGACGGATCAGCGGGGTTTCCAGCAAATTTTCCGGATGGAATACGCCGCGCGAGCGCGGAGACGAGCGTTCAAAAAGAATCGCAGTTGCGCGCCAGCATGTAACGCCGGGCCGGTGGTCGTCGAGCGCAGAGATGGAAAAAGCGGAAGGGAGGAGAGAACGTGTCGTCGCTCCTGAAATTGCACGTATACGAGGCTGCAGTGTCGGGGAGTGTAGTTTAAAATGTGACGAGTTGCGCTGCCGGCTGCGAGCCGAGAGAAGTCCAACAGCGCTGCGCGACGACGAGCCGAGAGCAGACGATGCCAGGCCGGGCTCGCAACGGCTGCCCGATGCAGTGGGAGGTTATCGCCTGCAGCCTGCTGACTGCAGAAGTTTTTCAATTTCATTGAGACGCCTTCGTCTCTCTGCAAGCTTCCTTTACCTCGCGGACACGCGCTCGGCTTTGCTTACTCTCTTTTGCCATTCCGAGAGCGCGGCTCGCGCGTGGCCGCAGGATCGGAGCCGTCCGCGAGCGCGCAAAAAACAAAAAAAAAGCCGCTAGCACTGCGTAAACACTGCAGCCCTGGATAAGAGAGAGATGTCGCAGCGGAGACCGGCGCGAAACGTGCTCCGTGGGCGTGCAGGGCAAAATGAATAATTTCACGCGCAGCCGTGTAGCGAGAGCTTGCAAGCTCGGCATCCATTCATCCGCGGATTATCGCGTACGCGCTCCGCATGTTGGATGAGTCGGAAATTTCTTAGCGCCTCGACCAGCGTTTCTCCAAGATGGATCTTGCGAGGAAAACGTATTCGAGTTTGAATACGGGATATGGGCACATCTGCTGCTGCGACTTGACCCATATTTCCCATGTTGAATGTGGTGTCGAGAGTGCATTGCCACGTTGGAAGTGTTTATTCTGGCGTGATATTATCTCGCGGTGGGGTCCAGTTATAAATGTTGCGATCCAATGACTGAAATATCAACCCGATGACTTACTGACCCTAGAACTTGACGAATCGAGAGTGAACCCAGTGACGAACGTGACGATTCATTACTAATCCATCAAACCAACTCTCAAACTTAACAATAGATCGAACTGCAGGCAAGTTACCGAGATCATTCGCAACCTAACAGTCTTATGACTGACTAGATGGTTGAGAAACCTCAAGACTCGCGGAGTCGATGGTCTGACAGTATGTCAATTATGTCCGTGGGTCCATTGGTTGATAAAATGGTCGATCGTCAGCTGATCATGAAAGTTGATCTATTGGTGCATCAGTCTAGGACGACTAATGGTCACCATTCGCAGGACCGCTACAGTTAGTCTGACTTCCATTCCCACTACACTCACCTCGACGGCCAGTACTTTCATGACCATTAGATGTCAGGATCCTTAGACACTGAAAAACTTACAAGGAGAGCACCAGGGTTGCGGATCACAAATCTTGATCAAACTCTGTGAATCTCCTTGTTTCGGTGAGAAATGAAGAAACCTCGAAGGGTTTGATCCCATGGGCCTCTCATCCAGAGATACAGCCAAACACATTAGCATTGCTCATATAAGCCCATGTATAAGAGTCATATAGTTCTTATACGTGGGCTTATATGGGCAATGCTAATGTATTTGTCTGTATCTCCAGACAGGAGACCCATTGGATCAAACCCTTCGAGGTTTCTTCATTTCTCACCAAAACAAGAAGATTTCTAAAGTTTGGTCAAGATTTGTGATCCGTAACCCTGGTGCTCTCCTTGTTAGTCACTACTCTCTCAACATGTTTCAGCCAACGTGGACGAATTCTAGAATTCGTCCCAAAAACCGCATTGAGAGAGTGAGCCCGTCAGTAGATTGGTTAGGCAACAGGTAGATCGTTGAATTATGAGGTTTGGCAGCTGTAAGATTTTGAAAATGGACAATTAGTGAAGAGGTTGGCAGGTTGAAAATTGGTTATTAAACTATTGAGTCGGACAATCTGCAAATTATGAATATTATTCTCGGATCAGCTGCATGGTTCGTAAGCCATCAACTGTTCAGTCCGTTCATTGCTTGGTCGGTATATCAGGAACTCGTGAAATCAAAAGGTCTCCGAGTGCGCAAGTCGTTGAGCTGATCCGGTGGTAGGACCGTTGGCTGGTCGTTGATTGTCCTGTCGATCAGTAGAGTTTTGGTTTCGCATCGACCCATAGTTCAACCGCTGAATAGATTGACAAATGGTCGGTTCAATTGTCTAGTCGGGTGGTCAGATAGTCAGGTTCGTCACTCTGTTGGTCGACGAATCGGTGAGTTGTCAGATCAGCTTGATCTGATCAAGTTAGCGGCTCTTCCCCCCCGTTTGCCCTCCTATGCCTCGATAAACATCCAGTTGTCAGAAAACAAAATTTGCTTATAGTGGCCAGACTTCAGTTGGGAACTTTAAAAGTTTGTAATCATTGACAATTCTTACAACTTTTCCAATATTTGAGATACAACTCTATGATGAGAAGCCAACGCACAGGGAAAATGGATGAGGAGTTTGAATGGAGAGAAATTTCCATTTTGGAGATTGATTTCTTACGTTCGTTGTTCTGGTTTTGCAAGAGGTATTTCACTACTTTTCTCATTTCTTTCTTTGTCCCTTTTGAAGGCTGCACTAGTTTCGACTCCTGCCTTCTCAATTTGTCTGTCCAGTCACGGAAAAGGCTTTTACCTAGCAAAAGTTATAAGCTACTCGAGGAGGAAAAAATGAGAGCAGTGCTTTTTTGAAACATCTTTTTGAAACAAAATTGTGACAGCTCGCTTCGACTTCTACGACATCATTCGCATTCCCGTTGAAACACGAAGGCGGAAATGAGGCAGTACGTTCTTCAGTGCATATATATTGACGTAATCGTGCAACTCGTCTCGTCAGCTGCTCAAGTTGCATCACTCTCGGCGATTACATCAGCAGTTCACGTATCTCGATAACAAGTCTCACGATCGCGTTGACGGGTACATCAAGTCCCCACCCTCCCTCACGCATAGATTCGCGAGCGTCGCTCAGAGCTGCTCGCATCTCGGCTCGTGGCAAAGTTGAAGCAAGCCGCAACTACAGCGTCGACTCAACAACTTGACCCCGTCAATGTAAAATTAAGCCAAAAGCTCCCCTGGGGCACGCGCGGCCCGGGCAATAGCGGCAATATCGGCCAAGTCCGCGGAAACGCAACGCGCCGAAGAAAGACGAGAAGGCAAGGGGCTTCGGGTCGGAGTGGCGCCCCGGGCTGTATGCAGATCCCCCGAACCCGGCCCAAGAGTTTGGCTTGGTCCGGCGCCCGATCAACTTCTATTCAGCAAAGTTTCGAGCCCGCGCAGGATCAAGCTCGCGGCTCGGCTGCCCCCCGAAAGGAGAGTCCGCTCGCGGAGGCGAGAGCCGAGTTTAGCCCGATGCGGTGCGACCCGGACCGCGGCCAGATGACCGATCCGTCCGCCGCGAGTTGGCACTCCGTATACCGGCGAGCACGCGCGCGAAATTCGATTTGAATCCTCGGACGGCACTGGTCTATCGTAACAACGTCCGCGTGCACGCGCGCGTCTCTCGGCCGGGGCGAGCGCCAGAGCGAGCGGCGTGGCGGTCGCAAGCTCGCGCGCGAAGCGAGGGAAAAAGAAGAGCTTGCGAGGCAGATACGGTGTACACTGTGTGGGCGCGAGACCCGAGCCACAAAGCGCGAGCCCCTGCACGGGTTTGCGTTTGAGGCAAATTGAGAAAAAGCTAACGGGCCCAGGGCGGAGATACGCGCGTGGAATTGCGAGCGGCTACAGACGGGTGACGAGGGAAATTCTAGGAGCTTGCGCAGCGCTGATGAGTTCTTTCGTGCCGTCTATGGGGATCGGATGAACGGGATCCTCTGGCGTGTGAGAAAAAGTAGGAGCTGGCAAAAAAGATAGATTATACCTTGATCGAATGTTGTCGATGAGGGTTCCTGATTTTGCCCTGCCATGCCGTTCTGTCTACGTATGGCTTTCGGGCTTCCACAGCTTCCATATTCCTGAGATAAAATATAGGGGAGAGCGAGGTGAAGCGGGCACTTTTTCAAAAGCGCTCTCAAATATTTGTTTCAAATCGTAAAGGTATATTAAACTAACCAATCAAAACGGTGAAGCCTCGAAAATAAAATACCGAATTTGGAGAATTTTTGGAGTTGATTTTTGTCTCAAACATCAAAATCTCGAGACCATGTAATAGTTCCCCCTTTGCCCCACCGTTGGGTAGAGCGATTTTGAACACGGGTACATCAAGTTTCTCGTTTCGTTCGGTCTCTCCTTGCGAGAAATAATAGCTGGAAATCAAATGTACAGTTCGGCGAATCCGTCGCAATCACGCCCTACGATGCTGAACACAATCCGAAAGGTTAGGTAGGGTTAGGCGCTCAGACGCCCTAGAGCAGAAAACGACAAATTTCCCGGCTTTGCTCGTGCCCACTTTGACACTGAGTGGGAGCTGTGTTTAGAAAGTATTTTGGGAAAATCTCAACAAATTCACGAAGATAGATCTCATGTCTGTCCACCCGGATCCGCTGTTTGTTTATTCTCCTCCACTTGACCCGCTTCGAGGTGCCCACTTTGCCCCGTCGCGGACCTTGGTTTTCAAACGGTAATAATGTTGGGAAGAAAACTCGTTTCGTCGGCGGCCATATTGGCTCATTTGATTAACATGTAGTTCGTTCAAGGTTCGGCCATCTTGGCTCGCCGCTGCCATCTAAATTAACACGGGGCACACACGGAGTTTTCTTCCCAATACAGGCTTCACGTTGTAAGTGTTGACCCATGAACTTTGGCGCAGAGCCGAAAGCAAGGGTCCAGAAATCTCCAATTTTTTCCGAAACAACCACGATAGCCACACACCAACTGATTTATGTATTCGATAGATTGGGTCATAATCTCTCCATCATGAATTGTTTCAGATTTTTTTTCGCTCTCTGAATCCACTTGATCGAAGTTGCCCACGTAACTCCGCTCTTCTCTACCATCGCATCTGAGAATCAGAGAATTTGTACGGGTTTAGTCTCAAGAGTAGATTCCGGTCGCCAAATGTACTTTTGAAGGGCACATTTGCCTCGCCGCATTATAATTATTTCATGATTGCTCTTCATTTTTTCTAAGTTTGCAAATCACTCAGAAGGAGAAGCAGAGAAATAATGCGAGAAATGAATGAAGAAAGCTGCGTTGCTTGGAAGTTGATCCTGGCCTTTTCGTGAAGATATATATTTACGAGCTAACGCAGCTTCAAAATTTCCGAAGTGGAACGCGGAGGGCCGCAGCAGTCCAAAGCGAGAGCGAGAGGTCGAAAAGGAAGACGGAGATACCCGACAGTGAGAGAGTGGTGCAGCAGAAAGAGCACCGAAGTGGAGCGAAGCAAAGGGGTTTTTTAAAGCGCCGATAATGAGGGAAATCGCATTGGGGTATATACCCTCTCGAGCGGTCGCCGAGGGAGGTGCGCGTAAGACTCCGTAAATGAGGGCTCTTGATGAAAGGCCGCGCGTAACGCCCCCTCGCTCCGAATGGGCGGTGGCGGCGGCGGCTGCTGCTGCTGCTTCGAGGGTGGAAAAAAAAGAGATCTCTCAGCCCGTATGCCCCGCGTGTATTATATCCCCGTGTGTTTCAGTCCATTGAGAGAAAGAGAGCCTCCTCAGAGGAATGTTTACATTTTCTCTCCGCTGAATGGTCTTGCGTGGCAAAAATGCAAAAGTGACGGATCATTAGAGCTGACTTTTTCAACTCGAGTGTCATTCCACGCGTCTGTAGATCCGTGCGAGTCTTGAGATACGAAATATGTGCACGCGGAGGTGGCAAAATATTTGAGAATCGAAAATGAATAAAAAGAGCTGTGGAGATTTGGAGTAAAATTTCAATAATGAGATTGTCATTGCAAGCTCATGTTTCTGATTTTCACGCATCATCGACTATTCATTGTCTTTAATCGGTATCATCGGCCGAGGCGTGGCATATTAAGTTCTCGTTTGATCGTAAGATGATTATTTTTAGGCGTCAGATCAATTTTGCATTCAACACAAATTGAGGTAGTAGCAAAGTGCCGGAGAGGTGGTGTCGGCACACGCCCCTGGAAACGTCGTATAAGCCACTGGGTTCTCAGCTCGCCTCGGGTTATTTTCTACTCGTGTTCGAGGGACTACTCAGTCTGACCGCAGGAATTTTACAATTTAATTTAAACTTTGAAATGGGCAACAAAAGTCCAGTGAGGCTAGACATACATGCAATACCTTCCCATTCAAATGTTGGAACGTAAGGCACGCTCTTCATTTTGAAGTTCTCGTTCGAGAGCTTGAATAACCAAGGTCCGAGCGAATCAGTTCGGTAATCGGCATTTTAACTCAGTTCCGAAATCTTCAGTTTTCATGTGAGAGTATATAGTTCTTCTGGTGCTTTGGGTCAAACTTTTATGCCTTGATAAGAAATATTTTTATGATTTATCTATGACATTCTCTCTACTGGGGTTCGTATCTTTTCAACGAAATGAAACAACGACTATAAAACAATTGGATTAACCTTGGGTCGAAGTGATCTTGAGCCTGCACGATGGGAACCCTTCAGAAACGCAGAAGTCTATCACTACATCGATAATCCGCATTTTTCCTCTCTCACCCATTTTGCTTAGCCCTTCTCTGACACACTGGGTGGAATCCACTCATGAAATTTCCTGCAGACGGACATAACACGGACATGCTATAATTTATTGATGAAATAATGCCATTTAAATTCAATTTGAGAAATCTCCTCCTGAATGCCACGTCTACGTAGCCACACTCATACTGGCTCGTCCACATCAATCATTCAAAGTGGCCCTTGGATGAAAATCACCCATGTGTGTCAGCGGCTCTCACTGGATACCACATTAGTAGTTGTGTTTCTACCGCGAATTTAGAGTAGGAAGGGTGTTGACCATGCTCATTTTGTCCCTGTATCATTAGTAAAAACTCTGCTGGTATTATGCATGCTTTGCGCAAATGAAAAAGATGAAAAAACTATGATGCAATATTTCGCGTGTGTTCGCCTTGAATGCCGTTTGCAAGGGTTATCCATCAGCCAAAATTGCATGTTTTCAAAATGTTGAATAAATACCTTTTTTGGATGATACAGTGGTGAGCTATTTTTTTCTTAGATTATGGCATCTAAAGAGTGAAAATCCTCATTATCAGTACCTATCACGAAGAGAGATGAAGTTATAACGTTTGGAAGGGGGAAAAAAATGTCGATGAAAAACATTTTTTCGCAAGTTTTTCGATTTTTTTTACGGTAGAAAAACAGCGAGAGTTTGAAGATCGTGGACAATTGTACTGTTT